>JAHLWY010000670.1:0-52767 GCA_020002185.1 Paraescarpia echinospica | reverse complement strand
TCCGAGTTCAAGTCTAAATGGCCATTGTTCGGTTGACAAGAGATTGACACCTCGTATGGTGGGTGGTCAGTTTCCTCACTGTCTTGACCTAGTCTGCTCAGTCTTGACCCTTTCGCAGTCTCTGGGACACAAACCCGCAAGTCTTTGCGGTTAATTATGCGTTTCTTGTGCCCCCTCGCCGGTACGACTACGTATGTGTCGTCCTTTTTTTCTGTCACTACGTACACTACCGGGTCCCATGCATCCGCAATCTTGTTACGCCCTCTCACCCTATTGCGTAAATGTACACGTTCCCCAACTCGCAGTGCATTCTCCCCGACATGCTTGTCATAACTTGCTTTTCGGTTAGCAATGTCTAACTTCAGCTGTTCCGCAGCTTTAGCATAGGCACTTGTCAGTCTAGCCTGATGATAGTCAACTCAGTCCAGGTTGGCTCCATGAACCGTTTGTAATTGGAGGGTGTCGTCACTGTGCAGTTTGATATCAATCGGTAAGCGCGGAACACGACCGAACATGAGATAGAATGGACTAAACCCCGTTGCAGCATGAGGGGTCACATTATATGCATACGTAAGTTCTGGCAAATATTCCGGCCATTTGGTCTTTTGGGCGGGTGTCAGTGTGCGTAACAATCCATGCATTGTTCTGTTGTATCGCTCACATTGTCCATTTCCCATGGGATGGTACGGTGTCGTACGAGATTTCTCGATACCGTATATCTTATACAACTCTTTGACAATTTTTGCGTCAAAACATCTTCCTTGATCAGAGTGTATACGACACGGAACTCCATAACGCAGAA
This sequence comes from Paraescarpia echinospica, assembly GCA_020002185.1. NCBI lineage: Eukaryota > Metazoa > Annelida > Polychaeta > Sabellida > Siboglinidae > Paraescarpia > Paraescarpia echinospica. The sequence continues at coordinate 51,965 of JAHLWY010000670.1, read as the reverse complement.
ACCATTCCCGTACCAGGGTTTTAGCTACCGTTAGGGCTGTTTGGTTTCTCGTCGACACGGCTATTGTGTATTTACTGTACACGTCGGTCATGACCAGGACATTCTCGATGCCGTTACTAGCTGGTTCGAGAATTGTGAAGTCTATTGCGATGACTTCTAATGGGCCCCTTGTCACAATACTATGCATTGGAGTCCGTACCTTCAAATGTGGCATCTTTGCAAGATTACAACGATCACACTTTGAAATCCAATTCAGGATGTCGGAACGCATATTTGGCCAGTAGAATCTTGCTCGTACTAGCTTCTCAACTCTATCAATGCCTTGATGTCCCATCCGATCATGTAATTCTTGTAATACCTCCTCCCTCATTGTACGCGGTAACAACAACTGGCTTACCTTTTCTCCACTCATTGGGTCTATTAGGGTTCTGCACAATTTTCCGGAACAGACCTGAATGCGGTCCCATTGTTGTAGCAGTTTCGCTACTGCCGGTTGTTCTTTCCGTCTTTCTCCGAGTGTCGATTCTCGCCCTCTGCCTATGTAATGCCAGACTCGACCCAAAACCGGATCATAACGTTGTGCCTCCTGGATCGCGTCCGAACTAAGACTTGGTAGGATCGGCGACTCTGCATACTTGGATGTATATCGCACCTGTGCTGTGGTGGTACAGACTGCTGCCTTGAGTAATTTCTGGCGCAAATCGCACGGCAACACCGTTACTTGGAGAATGTCAGCTATTTCGCCTTCTTCGATGACTGTGAACTCTTTTGTTTCAGTCTGAAGTGGTTTCCGGCTCAGACCGTCCGCCGATGCATTAAGTCTTCCGGAACGATAGCGAATGCTGAAATTGAACCTGGCTAGCTCTGCCTGCCAGTGGTGTTCCGCCGCCGTTAGCTTTGCCGAAGTCTGAATATACGACAATGGGTTATTGTCGGTATATACTACAAACGGAACGCTCAACAAGTATTCGCGGAATTTCTCAGTCACCGCCCATTTCACTGCTAACAACTCTAATTTCATAGAGCTATAAGCCGTTCGGTTCTTCTCAGGACCCCTGAGACTACGGCTAGCATAGGCTATAACTCGGGTTTTCCCTTCCTGTTCCTGGAGTAGTAACGCTCCTAGTCCTTGGTGACTGGCGTCTGTCTCCAGAATGAATGGTTTCGTGAAATCAGCGAATCCCAAGACTGGAGCTGTAGTAAGAGCATGTTTCAGTGAATCAAATGCTTCTTGGTGTTCCTGCCTCCACACAAACGGTACCGGTTTGGCTGAATTCCACTTTCTACCTGGTTTTCTCTTCTTTCCTTTGTTGGGATCTTGATCCACCAATTCATATAGAGGTGATGCCAACTGTGAAAAGTGATGAATGTAACGTCGGTGATATCCCGCTGTTCCCAAGAAAACCTTGAGTTCTCTCGCGTTTTCAGGTACTGGCCATTCCCTTACTGCGTTCACCTTCTCTGGATCCCCAGAAATCCCTTCATTAGAGATTATCTGTCCCAAATAAGAAACCGATTCCTGAAATTGGTAACATTTAGTGGGCTCAATCTTTAGACCGTGAGATGCCAGTCGTTGGAACACCAAATTCAGTCGTTCAAAGTGTTCTTCAATGGTAGAGGAGTAGATGATTATATCATCCAAGAAAATAAGTACTTTTTCATTCATCTCTTCCCTTAATACAATGTGCATTAATCTCTGGAAGGTTGCTGGTGAATTGCAAAGCCCGTATGGCATTTTGTTGTACTCGTACAACCCCATGGGGGTGGTGAACGCTGTCTTGTGTTGATCAACCTCGTCTATCTCCACCTGATTATAAGCCGATTTCAAATCGACAGTCGAGAAATACTTTGCTCGGTAGTCGAAGATCTCATCCACTCGGGGAAGTGGAAACGCATCTTTTCTTGTCTTGGTATTAAGCCTGCGATAATCCACGCACATCCTAATCTTACCGTTCTTCTTTCGACAAATAACAATCGGACTCGCAAATTCCGACTGACTGGGCTTAATTATCCCTTTGTGGACTAGATCTTTAATGTGCGCTTTAACTTCCTCAAACTGAGTTGGTGGAATGCGACGATAGGCCGCCTTAACAGGGCTGTCGTCTGAGGTCTATATTCGGTGTTTAACCGTGTCCGTCAATCCCACGTCATTCTCGTCCTGGGCAAATACTTGCTGATTGTTATGCAATAATTCCACTAGTCGATCTTTGTCTATTTCTCCCTCCCGTGTGTTCCGTTCCAAAGTATCTGCAACAGAGGCAATATGCATATTACAGTGATGCACCTTTAGTAGGCCTACTTATGCTTAGATAAAATTGCGCAATGTAAAGCGAATACGTTGTGGGGACGAAAAAAGATGTTTGGGTTTGTTTAATGTTCATGATCATTGACAAGCATAGAAGCGAGAATTTCTCTGGGGGCAGACATATGGTTCTACCCTCCCATTAAATGTGAGCGTGAATGTTTGTTTTTGTGGCAAGCGTCAATGGCGGATGAAAATGTAAATTTTATGAGACGATTAAGGTGTATTTTTGTGGACTATAAAAGGTGTGTGGAATTGGAGGGTAGACATATTGTTTTCTGCCTCCCAATAATAGGCAGCGTGGTGGCGAAACATTTTTCCAAAGCTCCCTCCATCTTCGGATGTCACATTTTTTAGTGGTGATGATCAGTCGCTGCAGTCAGTGGTAACTCTGTCAGAGGCATGTTAGTTGAGTTTATCCTTAACTGGCGTTTCCACAACACCAATGATTTGATATGTCAACGGACCACACCTTGCACTTATAGTTCCTGGCACCTACTTATCTTTCCCGTGGTCATCTCGAACCCATACCATGTCTCCTTCCCTGAATGATCTCAAATTTTGAGAACAACTTTGCATTTGTTTCTCAAACCGTACGTTTTCTCGTCGGTTATTTGGTTCCACACTGTCAAGTCGTGTACGCAACTTTCTACCCATGGAACGTGCCGCTGGAGTTTCTCATATGAAAGCATGTGGAGCATTTATATATACCAGGGGGAATTTATCGAATCTAACCTGTAGTGACTCCCCTGACGATGCAATTGCTTTCATAGCCTGATTTACCGTTTGAACAAATCGTTCAGCTTGTCCGTTCGAACTCGGGTGATATGGCGATGTAGGTTTATGCAACACCCCCAACTATGAGTCCTTGAACTCATGCGATTTAAACAGTGGAGCATTATCTAACACCAACGTCTGCGGAACTCCCACTCTACTGAACATGGTTCTCAGTGCATTCATTGTCGCTTCCTGGTTGTATTATTGACAATGACAACTTCTGGCCACTTCGAGAATGATTCGACTACGACGAGGAGCATTATCCCCTCTACAGAACCAGCATAATCATTGTGTATGCGTTCCCCTGGTCGCGATGCAGGTATCCCTGGATGTAATGGAGCACTGGTTGGATTCCTCTGTACCAACTAGCATGACTCACACGCCTTAGTATATGCTTCAATGTCTGCATCCATGCCTGGCCACCAGACACATGGACGTACGACACTCTTCATTTTCACTACTCCGACATGTCCTTTGTGTAGCTCATCTAGAATTTTTTCTCGAAATTGCTTTGGAATGATCACTCTTATTCCTTATGATCACAACAGCACGTCATCACCAGATATAGTTCGTTACGACGACTGAAGAACGGTTGTAAATTTGACATATCAGTTGGCAACCTATCAGGCCAACCATCTCGTGTGTACCTCATCATCAGTGACCACAATGGTTCTTTCCGAACTTCACCCTTGATCTGTTCGTTAGTAACAGGTAACACCTCAACACCAAGAACGAGAGCCACATCTTCTTCTGTATATGTACCTGGATCATCGTTTTGTGTGGGTAACCATGAGAGCCAGTCCGCATTGGCATTCTGCGCACTGCTCCGGTTGCGCACCTCATAGTTAAAACCGCACAAATGCATTGCCAACGCTGGATGCCTTCTGCTGCTACATTTGGTATGTCCTTTCTAGGACTGATGATCGCCCTTTATCTGCAGTTTCTTGCGGGCGTCGCACAGTTCCTTCTCCAGGTGTTCCACGGTGACGTCCTGTTGTTTCAGTTGGATGCGATGTTGCTCGTTCTTCTCTACACCCTAGTATGGAAAGGTATGCATACGGTCATTTTATATATCGTGTGTGAGTGGTCACATGTCATGTGCTCCCTTTAGAGTATATGACATTTTTAATGAAGTGCACGCCAGTTTCTCACTGCATTCGCATACATTCAGCAAGGTGTTTTCAAATGATGCTATTTCAAAAACTGCCAGTGTACATCAATTGGGCAATGACGTAGCACGCAATCCAGTAGATGGTACCACATATATGAGTCAGTAAAATGCAACTTATCTGCAGTGATAATGAGCAGTTGGGGTGAATGAAAATAAAACAAGGCAAGTGGACCTCGGCACCTGGGATGAGATAAATTCACATTGTCCCCAAAATCTATGTGTAAATTAACTAAATTCATCAATACAGGAGCTCCATTCACAGGTATTCAGTTATATGACAATTCCAAAAAATCCAGGAAAATTAGACAACAAATGATGCAATCGACTTGCAAGCATCAGTTACCAGTGTGTGCCAATGTTTCGATGTTGTGAGGATACCAGAAAAACCTGCACTGACATTGAATAAGATTAAATAAATAGTACAATGTAAAATACGAAAACCACTGAGATTCAAGGAAATAATTCGACATAATTAAAAACTTGTATGCCACTAAGTAAACATGTAAGACAGTAAGCAAGTAAATACGCAAGTAAGTATCAATCAAACTATAGCAGTTCCCTGCGCAGTCGGTCGTGTTCTGTCATGATCGTGGTGGTATGGCCACTGACTGCTGCTGACTCAGATTGCGGTCACTAAGACTCGCTCCAACCATCGTCCTCAACACTGTCAGCTGGGTCTGGCATACATAACATTTAACAATAAAACTAATTTCTCGTAATAATAACAATACTAACATCAGTACATTAAACAGCATTTCTAAATAAAAGATTAGCAATTAAAGCACTTCACAATGGCTAATATTTAGAAATCTCAACTTGTTGTGTAAGATAAATTACTTCAACTTATACATGAGAGAGTTTAATCAAGAAAATGCTTATGATGAATATAGAGGAATAAAACATAAAAAACAGGTAACTGAAAAAGCAGTATAAATTATTACTTATTATTACGTCAAATACTATTCTGAAACATTATCTTTTCACATGATCTCACTATGAAAATTTAAAACTTGAACCAGTAACATTTTCTGTGAGATTAGGTGAATAACAATTATGTAATTTACTACAATTACCTACATTCTTCAAAGCAACCTTCAAACCTTCATTATCTCACTGCATCTCTCGTAGAGTGTCATTTGTTAGAACGGTGCAAGATTTCTTCAGCTGCTCAATCTCGGCCTGACTTCGCTCAACCATTTTCTTGAGAAGTGCGATAACCTTGTTCACTTCTCGAGTACATATAATATGAAACAACAACAACCACAGTAAATATGTGACCTGCAACAGCAAAGTCGGTATTAATTTGCAAAATTAATTTATTGTTAAAATTGAAGTAAACTTTAAGAAGCGACATTTTAAGAAATGAGGTCATTTTGACTCATATTGTTTATTATTGTTTAATATATGGGTTCGTAAATGCACGTATTTTATTAGTTTGGGATTATGTGTTGAGGAAAATATACTGGACGCTGATTACACGTATTTCTGCCAAAAATTTACGGACATGACCTAGACATGTATTTTCGTCTCGTGTGCAAAATAGTTCCACGTGATTTAATATCCATTTCACTGTCATGGATCACATATTGTAGTGGAAATACAACAGTATATTAAACCACAAAACTCATGCATAGAATCCATTTTCCCCTGGTAGACTGTTCTCTACAAGATGTCAAGGCCTGCAGAGGAGCTGACATAGCAAGTGACCACAGCCTGCTTGTAGAAAACATCATCCTGAAATTGCGCAAGGCAAGAAGAGGACCGAAAAGGGGAAGAATGATTGACTCTGCCAGACTGAAAGATGTTGGAGTAAAGCAAGTCTTCAAACAAGAACTCAAGAACCGCTTCCAAATTCTGGGAGAGCAACAGGAAATTAATATTGACGCCTTCTAACAAGCTTTTAGAGAAGCAGGAGAGAAAGTCTTAGGATACAAGAAGAAGAAGAAAAAATAATGGATACAGGCAAAAACTTGGCAGAAAATTGCTGAAAGAAAAGAAATCAAACAGAAAATAAGTTCAACCAGATCGGAGAGGGTTCAACACCAACGTATGGGAAGATACACAGAACTAGACAAAGAAGTAAAAAAATTGGCAAAGGCAGACAAGAAAACGTACACAGAAACACTTGCAGATGATTCAGAGGTAGCGACCAAAAGACAATATCTAAAGATTCTGTATAGAATTACCAAAACTCTAACTGGAGGGTTAAACAACAATGGTGTACCATTGAAAGACAAGGACAACAACATCATATTTAGTGAAGCTGATAAGACTGCACGATGGAAAGAACATTTTCCATTCCATTCCATTCTGAACAGAACCCCCGGACGTAGCAGAAATACCAGCAACAATAGAGGATCTGGACATCAACATAAACGCACCAACTATGGAAGAGATGAAAGCAGCGATCATGGGAATGAAGAATGGTAATGCAGCAGGTGTGGATGGAGTGATAGCAGACATGTTGAAGGCAGAAGAAACACAGACACCAAGGTTACTGACAGAGATGTTTAGTAACATATAGGAAAATGAAACGACACAAGAAGCATGTAAGACAGGAATGCTAGCCAAACTGCCTAAGAAAGGAGACCCGTCAAACTGCAATAACTGGAGGTGGGCATCACCTTGCTGCCCCTCACTAGCAAGGTACTCAGCAAGATCATTTATATGAGACTGGCAGAAACACTTGACAAGCACATCTGACAAGAACAGGCGGGCTTTCGATCGGGACGGTCTTGCACTGACCATAACTTCACGCTGAGACAGATTTTGGAGCAAAGTAAAGAGTGGAACGCACCGTTGTACGCCAATTTTGTAGCCATAGAGAATGCATTCGACAGCATCCATTGCGAATCTTTGTGAAGGATATAGCGCTACTATGGAGTTCCTCAGAGACCAGGGAACATAGTGAAAATGCTGTGCAGCGATTTTTCATCACAAGCGATCTGCAACAATGAATTGACCGATACCTTTAAAGTCAGCACTGGGGTGAAACAGGGATGAATACTCTCACGCTTTCTCTTCATCCTTGGAATATATTGTATTATGAAGAGTGTAGTCAGTGAAGGAAGAAGAGGTATACGCTGGACCCTTAAAAGCCATTTGGAAGACCTGGATTTTGCCGACGATATAGCGCTGCTCTCACATCGACACAAGGATATGTAAGCCAAGACAGGTAGCGTATCAAGAACATCAACACAGATGGGACTGAAGATCAACACCCAAAAAAAGCACCTAAGGATGAACAGCAAAACGGAAGCAGTCAGCATGCTTAATGGTGAAGAAATCGAAAATGTAAACGATTTCACGTACCTGGGCTCCAAAATGACAACCAGTGGCGTCACACAAAAAGAGATAAGAACAAGGATTTCAAAGGACGCATCAGCACGAACATCAAGACCAGACTGTTCAAGTGCAACGTTTTGAGCATCCTTCTGTATGGAGCTGAATCCTGGAAGATGACCAAGACCATCAGCCACAAGCGAGACGTCTTCCAAAACAGATGCCTTCTAAGAATTCTCAACATATCTTGGCCGAACATCATCACGAACGCCGAGGTACACAGGAGAAATGCTGCCAAATCCATCACCCAAGAAATCCAGAGGCGTAGGTGGAGATGGATCTACGAATGCCACCTACATCCTCACAATCAATCGCAATACTTTATTATCCCTTGGGATGGAAATTAATTTGAAAGAGCCTTACCCAGAATTGCCCTCAGATAGATTTTTTATGACCAGAAAAGAGTAGAGCAAGAGATGAAATAGCAGGAATGGACCTGGGATACATCGAAAGATATGCAACATATAGATCACAGTGGCGAACTCTGGTGGCGGCCTTATGCGCAACTCCGCGCGAAGAGGACTAAGTAAGTAAGTAAGTAAGACTGTTGTCAAATGGCTCGCAACGTACTAAGCATGGTCACGTTTCGTCGTCCTGTGAATCACTATCACTTGCCCGATGATGCGCTGCGGTAACTTTTTTCCTAAAGGGCCTGGCAACATGTTATCTTGCCAGTCCTTTGCTTTTGCTTTTGCCTTTGCGGGTTCTCTCCTGTTCAATCCGTATCTGGTTCGTTTCAGGAGTGTCTGTCAGCACTCTTGTTCGTCCACGTTTTCGGCCGGGACGAATCCTCGTCCGAGGACCGGCTTTCGCAAACGGTCTAACGTGCTCTGGGGTGACAGGTTTGCCCACTACGAAAGATGAGATCCCTGCCACTGATTCACCCTCTTGCGATGTGGATGGGCAACAGTTCTGTTCATTGTTCACAGTTGAATTCGCATGCAGTATGACGGCCACAGGCACCGCGTGTATCGATGGAGGTGTTGCTTCCGGCGTCCGCAATAATATTCCTGCATGTCTGTTCAAGAAAGCAGTTAACCAGTCGACACCTACTTTTGCGTTTACAGTCTAAGAGGCTGGCATTTTCCTTTCAAGTTTCCTTGCGTAACCGTAAAAGAGCCGATGAACCTCGGTGGTATTTAGCCCATAATACAACGAGGCAGCTCTCTGGACATATTCCTCCAATAATTCCTCTTTGTCGCTGGAGAACACGGCAAGATTGTTAAAATATCCAGTGCGCATGTGTCCATTGGCGCTATTTTCACGGAATTTAATACAATATCGACGCAGAGTGCAGTGAGGAATCTTAATTTCTATGGCTACATTGCGACAAAGGCGACCAATGACGACCACCTCTCGAACTGCAGTCATGATCTGTTCATGTTCCGCACGACCTGTCCGTTTTACGCTTAAAGGTTCTCATTGAAGTAGTCTACCTGGGATTAAATAATCTCAGTTATGATTAACTGAATGAAGCAAACCTCTCTCTCGCAGTGGGTGATAAATTAATGTAAATTATTCATTAATTTTTTACAAGATTATTATCTAGAATGATCTGTAATGCGACAAATAAAAATGCCCAATGTGTTCTGCAAATTCATTTCGGTTGCGATGCACATATACCGAGATGTAACTATAGTCAAGTAGAATTTGATGATGACCCGGACATTTTAGTTGACCCTTTATTGGACGTTGTTGCCCCGAGGCAACGTACCAGTTTTAAACTTTTTCCTTGGTCTATTGCCATTTTCAATGCAAAATCAGTACTGCCATATCAAGTTATTGTATATTAATATTTATTTCATATTTTTGTTCTGTATATGGTCTGTTGGATAAAACATCATAACATAGGTGGTGAAGATTGTTTTTATTTGGAATAATTTAAATAATTCATCCAATAAAAAGCCAATTTTGTTTTTAAGGTGACCAGTAGGGTTTGTTGAACTTCCCAAAAAAACAACCAAAATCCACCCTGGGGAACTTTGTTTTTACCCCAGTCCTTGTTTTTTTAGGGGGGTGTTTCGGTCCAATTTCAAAGTAACACGTTTTGTTTGCGTTTGTTAATCATATTTTTAATTGTTTCATTTATTGGTTATGATATGTATACTAGTCAATTAAACCACACATTAATGATGATGTTTAATTAATCAATTAAGTAATTAACCAATTAATTAATTAGTTAATAATATACTTCTTATATAGCACTCCATCCTAACCTTGCTCGGGGATTTAAATAACATCTTAACTAAGATCACACAAACGTCACTTATATCCCAAACAGTGAACTGTATAGCATTCAAACTTGAACATAACTAGGAGAGATCATAAATCTTCTAATACATCATTTGTTAAACATCATCATTAGCATTGTCATCGTCGTCACTGTCGGGTAGCTGTACAAGAGTTTGGGCCGTTTGAGCACTGTCCTTGACTTTTGCTGTGGACGCTACATGCAAGACGCTTCTTCGAGCAGTTGCAAGACACACAAGTTATCTTGGCGCTTGCAAGAGCAACGGATCTCTTGTAGAAGATGTTCGGGTGCTGGTTCTTTGTGTGCGATGACGGGCACTACTGAGTGTGCGTCAAAGTGGAAGCCATACTTCTGCTGTCCAATACCATCTTCAGATTAACCCAAGTAGAAACCTGTAGGTGCACTCTGAGTGAATGGAAGTAGCATGCTCGACTTGTCGGCGGCATTCTTTCAATGGCGACATACTTTAATGAAATTATGTGCATGTATCGTAGGTCGTCGAGACTTACATTTCAGTTGCTTTTGGTGCAAAGTGAATCCACATACCGCTCCCAGGCCCGTAGCCAGCTTTCCACAATGGCGGGTTCACATTTTACCAATTCAGACTCCAGATGGCGCCACAAGTTCATGTGGGGTTATATTTTTTCACAATGCCAAGGGCCCCACACGTTCACGTGAGGGCTCACAATGTAGAAGGTTACAATTCTAACTGGACGAACAACGAAGTGGGTGTGAGATCGGTGGACCATGTGATTTCGTCTTAAATTCTTTCATCTTATATACAAACACCACATTAGCATCACCAGCAGGCCCATAACGAGGTCGTTTTGGGTGTGCTTTTTCAGACAGAGTGGGACTCATAATATATGGTCTGTGGAGATTTGTCCCATTTTGTTGCCTGATTAAGCCTAATTTACATTCAATTGTATTCACAAAAGCCAACACGCAGTGATAGGATATTGTTAATATAACCGTCCTCTTGTGGAATTTGAATTAAATTCTAGGTGTCAAACAGTCAAGTATCATATCCTCTACACCACATTGACTCCAGGAAACACTAACTGTATTTTACTACTATACGGAACACAAAATGGACATAATAATTGATAATAAAAGCCCTTCACATATTCATGCCTCCTCATCAGCGATAAGGCTCCCCTTTCTGAGATTTATAAACATGCAGCTACCAACCACATAATTTCGACTACCACACAGCCACAAAATTACACGATTTCTCATCAGCACGCGCATTTTAAAATAGTTGAAGCTAAACTTTATTGTGTATTAGTCAAATACAATTATTCATCGAAATTCGCGTTCCAGCGCAATGGATGAAACTTATGATTTGTGTTAAGGCAGATGAATTTGTCTACTGGGTTTATAGCTTGTAAGAAATACACTCGCTACACATCATAAGTTTATGATAGTTGAGAGTAGTCTCTTGAACAGTCGGTAGTTACCTTAATCATCATACTAAAAAAAGCCGCACCTCTCGTTTACTTTTAACAGAGTTCTGATAGGAAATCACGAATTATGTTTATGGTTTAATTTATGTGCTCATAATTGTTAAATCATCGTCACCCCGTTCATTCACCAGTAATTTGTCTGCATTTGTCACCTCTGAGTGAGTACAGTTAGGACTCATAATTATACGTTTGGTGTAAAACTGGCTTCTTGTGTATTTGTTACCCCATGTAGTTACATAACGGGAGACCCTGGGATATTGTGAAGTCCTGCAACATGGCTAAATGGATGCAATGGTCCTTTGACACACATTCCTCTAGTGACTGCCTTTTTCACACATGGCATTGAGGAAATACTCTCAGCCAGGCTCCCATACATTCAGTGATGATCACTTTAACATATGTGCAAATCAGGCGTCCTTGGCATTCCTTGTAATGCTTGAACTATATCCAGCAGCTTTTAGGATGGCGGTTAACGCTTTTGAGAAACATGGAATACAATTAGTTGTTCACCTTTTAAAGATGCAATTTTGAGGGGGGTTCACATTTTGGTGAAGAGGGCTCACAAAAAGGGGGTTTCACGGGGGAACCCCCCGGCTACGGGCCTGGCTCCCCAGCTGTTGCAACGTCGGCGCTCGATGCAGTGTTACTGCCCGATATGACAACAATCCTAGAACTATCATGTGTTTGACTTTGCCAATACCGTATATAGCATAGCGTGTGCAAATGGGAAGTTCGTAAATATCTCCTTCCCGAGAGCATGTTCACCAGCGCTGATACTGATTAGACGACGTTTGCTGTGCTTTGTCGTGTATACTGGAACGTCAGGGGGGAGGAACGAGAACAAGTTTGCTCTGATATCAAGCAGTGTATAATACAGCTGATGGCTTTCGCCATTCAGCCATTCGCAGAATGAGATTGCTAACATTCGTAGCTGTTGTGTTGCTGCGGGTAACTGATTTTTCTGAGAGAAAAGCAGCCATACAATTATGATGGTGTTTGGCTTCAACTGCGCGTATATCTCCAGCAAATTCGATACAAATTAATTTTTATGGTTTAATTTATGTGCTCATAATTGTTAAATCACCGTCACCCCGTTCATTCACCAGTAATCCATAATATATTGTTTATTTAATAGTATTGAGTGATCAATTGTATCGAATGCCTTAGAGAGGTCAAGAAAAATACTGAAAGGAACATCATTTTGATCAACTTGTTTAATTATTCTATCTACTAGTTCAAGTGATACGTATTCGGTAGAGTGTTTTTCCTAAAACAATATTGATTTTTAACAAATAGTTGAGAAAATAAATAAAATATGCAGTTAGCTGACTAGATATTATTTATTTACACTTTTGCAATTGTGGAAGAATATATATGGGTCAGAAAAACAGATGGGTCATCTTTCTTTAAAATAGGAATTACTTTAGCGAGTTTAAGTGTATCAGAAAATATACAAGTATTTATTACTTTATTTATTACAAGGGTTAATGGTTTGATGATGGAGGGTTCAATTATTTTTAAATGTTTAGAGGAAATACCATCACAACCGCCTTTGTTTTGTGGAAAGGCTTTCAATGGTTTCTTTACTATTTCTTCATCATCATTTAATATACTAAAACGGAGTGGACATTATCATTTAAGTATTAATTATAATCCTCATTACCATTGTAATGAATGTCTTGTGCTGTCGACTGACTCATGCTAGTAAAATACTTGTTAAATTGGTGTGCAATAACCGTTTATCTGTTATAGTTACGCCGTTATTTTGTTAACGAAAAAGTTTTGATTGTATTGTTTTGGAAAGAAATTCATTGAGAGTTGTCCATATATTTCTAATGTTGTCTTTATATCGGTTAAAACGTGATTCATAGTAGATTTTTTTTGCAGTACGAATGTTTTTCTATAATATTAAATTATGTTTTAGGTTAGTTATAATGACTTCGTACGTAGGTAAATTTGGATTAGACATTTTTTATTTCTTATAAAGCGAGTCTCGATATTTGATTGATTTTAGAAGACCGTGTGTGATCCATGTTGAATGCTTATGTTTGTATTTATTATATTTCATTTTTACAGGCATACGCTTATTCTTAGCACGCATAATTTCTTCGTGTATTATGTTATAATTTAAATTGGGGTAAGCCGTAGGAGATTTGGTTAGTTTGTTATACATTTCATCCGGATATATCTCAAGTTTAACATTGTGCATAGCTGCCTTATTTTGTAGATTTCCTCGAACAAACTTTGGAGGAGGTTTAGATTTTATGTTGATATTCATGTTTGGAAGTAAGGTTGCTGATCAGAAATAGTGTTTGTGAAAATTCCTGCAGTGCTATCTAATATTGGTTTATTTAACTTACAAACAAATTGTATATAAGTATTCCGTTAATTCTGGTGAAGCGAACTAGAATGGTAATTTGTGGATAGGGACTGTATGAAATTATAGAATCAAAGAATTCGCTGTATATTTTGTTCTCGTTTATTTTAAGTTGATTGATATTGAAGTCGCCTGAAATTATTAGCTTATTACAACTTTTTAGAGTAGCCATTGTTGTTGAAAATTCAGCTATGGAATCTGTAATATTTTGATTTAATGACCTTGGTTGGCTGTATGTATATATGTTTCCAATAGTAAATGTTTTTGATAAGCTGCCTCCGGTTACTTGAATTACTAACTCCTCCCAATGTCCATACATGTTGATATTCTTAAGTACTTTATATTTATATTTATTATCAACGTAAATTATTAAACCACCTACAATTTTCCCCTGAGAAATGAGATCATATCCATGTAAACTGAATTGAGATAAATCATCATTATTTGACTTCTATGTTTCTTGCAAAAATATAATGCCAAATTTATATTGTTTTTCGTATTTCAAGTTTATTAAATTTAGCATTAATAGATTGAATGTTTAAGCTTAGGATACTAAATTTATCAATATTTTTATGTGCTAACTTGTGAAACATATCGATGTCTTAATATAAAGAACAACGGATCAACTGAGGTTCCTTTTGTTCAGTACTATTTTCGTGTATATCTAGAAGATTTATTAAAGAACAGTTTAGGATACCTCCAAAATGGGAGATAAATGTCACATCAGAAGACATCGCTTAGGTTAGGACTTAAAAATAATATAGCAAGCCATTATACGTATGTTAGGTATTTTACAAAAGAGTGAACATGTGTGTATTTATTTCCTGTGCATGTGTGAATGTTAAGGACTACTGCGTGTATGACAATGCATATATTAGGGTAATCAAGACTAGACTTAGAATAAATATGAAGAAAGATAAGAGAACAATATGACAGATTGGGTATTGGGTCATGAACATAAGTCGTAACGCCAGGGAAATGGGTGAGCTATGTTATCAACAGTGACTGCATATAGATTAACAGTTGTCAATCTAAAAATAATAATAGAAGAGATATAATGTAACGATTAGTCCAGTATAAAGATATCAGAAGTAACTAAGCATTACTGATGTTATGGGGAGCGAAACTCCGTCAGCGTATAAAATATTAGTTATAATACTAGTTATTTAAATGTCATTCATAGATAAAGAAAAGAAAACAAACACAAATGAGCATAACATGCCCATATATCATACCATATATTTTCAAAATATGAATCAGCATGTTAATAATAATAATTATAACCGACAGAAGACCAGCAATACATAAAAATAGAAATACATAAAACTAGAAGCACACAATAATCTTGTATGTATTACACATTATCAAGTTATTAATGCTTTCATTGACAACAACGTACAACTGGAGATCATTTACAGATATATAACTGGTGATCATTTACATATGTACAACTAGAGATCATTTACATATGTGATTTCTTTGATTTTATTACTGAGGTCTTTGACCATAATTTTAGCGTTGGCAGTCCAGTAGTCGTTGATTTTTTTTGGTTTTTCAGTTTTCTGCATTCATAGACCAACATTGACTTACGATGTGTTAACGAAGGCCCGTGCATTGCTATTTCTTCTGTTGTAGTATTTCAGATTAAAGCGACTGCGGTAAGTATTATCACGCTTTCGCTCTGTCTTAAATCGCACTTTGATGGGGCAGGATTCCGTAGCTCGTTTAGCGCCAAGGTGATGGCTTCGCTCTGTGTCTCCTCTTGCTAGTGGTGGCGTAGTTTTTATCTGTCGTTGATTATGTCAAGCACTATGCTTCTTTTTCGCGATGCTATGGAAAGTTAAGTTTGGGCGACGAGTGTATTGTTCAAGTTTGTCAGCTGATTTTTCAAGTTGGGCTATTCTCGAGTCTTTAGCCTGTAGTTGTTTAGTCAATTATTCGATGCGAATGTTACGTAAGTCGACGTCCTTAGCAATATCATTAGGATACAATGTTTTTCTCAGTTTTGCCACTACGCTATCATAATTTAATAGCTCCACCAGTCTTAGTGCAATGGCATCAGATTCGTTCCAGCTGCTCTTACGTGGCTTTGGCATGTTCGGTGGCAGTAGTTATGAAATCAGTAAACGATGCACACCCAGACGTATCGCGTTATTGCGTAATGCTGGTCAGCCGACCACTCCAGGTCTCGATTGACGTAGTTGTTATAAATATAGTCACAGGAGTGGGCGATAATTCACACCGTGTGCTTGTTATGCATCAAAATGTCAGTCATTTTCTATATTGACTTTCCTAAACCATTCCCGTGGCCGGGATATCTACCCCACACTTATGATTGTACCAAAGATGACAATGCATGGTGATGGGAAGGATCGCGCAAATGGCACACAAAGGCGGGAGACAAATCGATCTGCACACGTTTCCTCCGTGACGATCGTTGACACATAAACAAGCTGAACATTAAAATCGTATATATAATAATATATATATATCTGTATACACACACACACACACACACACACACACACACACACACACACACACACACACACACACACACACACACACACACACACACACACACACACACACACATGTGTATACATACATTCATATATATTTTGTATAAATGTATATATACATGTATTTAAAAGATTACACCATCAAAGGTTATCAAAGCGCAGGCTCTGTTATACACTGCTACGAACTTAATTATCACTATATATATATGCATATATCAATCACATTTACATCAACATAATTTTACACATCGACACACACGGACATCGGTTGAATTCTGGTGCGCAAACAGAACCTACTTATTCCATAGTAAAAACAATGTACACAAAATTAAATAGACTTTAAATTTAACAATTGCCCATCTACTAGGGTGGTTCCTATGAGAGCGATTTGTTTAGTTTTTTGTCTCCTTTATCTAAGTAATACATTCATATTCAATATGACATCCATTTGAAAATTCAGATTGTTATTGTCATACCATAATGAGCATTACTTTTATATCATATGGTACAATTGGACAAATAAACAACGTTGTCTGTTTGTCCGTCAGTCTGTCTGTCTGGCTGTCTGTCTGGCTGTTGGTGGTGGATATAAACTGTAGCCACAGTGGTGCCACGACGCGGAGTCTGGATAAACGAGTCTGAACGCCGAATGCGTGAACAGCAGGTGTTGGGACGGCGGAGTCGATCGTGTAAGAATAAAGATTACTCCAGTTTTCAGGTATCTAAATACTATTCAAGACTAGATTAGCACATTCACAATCACCCAGCATAAGACATAACACGTGCGATTAGATAAATCTTCATATCTGGTTATGTTTTAAAACTTAAAGAATATTTTGCACCTGATTATCGCTCAACCTTCATGACGTGAACTTGGTCTAGATGAGCTCCACAACTTGGCGCCACTGTTACACTTTACGAACAACTGTTGTACTTATAATGCTTTACCATGACCACTGGCGTCGGAACGTGGCTAATATGGGGGGCGGGAAGGGGTCCCACCTCTCAAAAAACTGAAATGCAATGCCAGTATGGCACCCCCTTCAGCTAGTTGAGATTCCCGATTCGGACGGCGACGACAATTTTACAAGTTATTGTAACAAAGCAAATTCGACGAAAGCGTATGCTTGCAATAATTTGAAATTGCATTATCATTATTTGGAGCTTGAGCGCTCTAGTCATTTATACAATGTGTATACTATTTTTATTACCGTATTGGGTCTATATAAGTATTATATTAAATAGGTATTATATTAAACAAAAGATTGACCAATTATTTTAATTAATTATAATCACAGACACAGTGACTCCAAATGGCAAATCGGCTCCCAACAGATAAACTGCAATGTCTTCAAGACTTTATGTATATTACTTGTCTATGATCATGAACGTTAAACTAACTCGTCCCCACAACGTACTCGCTTTGCGCAGTTTTATCTGCATCTTTAGGTGCATCCCTGTAATATGCATTTTCCCTGTGTCGCAGATACTTTGGAACGGAACACGAGCCCCAACCCATGTCCGTCCCACTGGCATGGGGCATTGCAAAACACCCATCCTTCGGAAGGGATGACTTGGTAGGTAGTAACCACTTTACGAGATGTCCATGTGGAGCAAACTGTTTCGCGTTAACAAGAAAAACATGTAACATCGAACCTCGCATTACAGCCACCTCGCAATTCAGGTCACTCTGGGGCAGTCCCGAATTATTTCTTTGTAACGGTAAAGTTTAGGAAACTAGTCCCCCAAATATGGTCACTTGCCCAGTGCTGAGAGTGACCTTAATAATGAGGTAAAAGTGACTTCCCCTGTACTAAAATTAGAAGGATGGAGGAATAGATAGATAGAAACACAGATGAAGAGAAAAACAGATGAAGGGAGTAAGGGATAATGAGAGGGAGGGAGAGAGAGAGGCAGGGATAGAGGGAGAGATGAAGAGACAGAGATATAGAGAGATATATAGAGATACATAGGGGGTGGGCGAACATGTTTCAGATGACACTGAAAAGTGAGTCATGGTTGTCACTCACATCGACTACTGTTGTCACAGTGTGTCATTTTGTATCTAGTTCTAATTACTTTCATTTTGTTGCAGATTACAGCCGAATAATCTGGTGGTACATTAGCCTTTTAGAGTTACACAAGTGGATTTGTATAGTCACGACAGTTTCTTTAGTTGTGAACCCTATGGAACACAGTTTTCATGTGAAGACTTGCCTATCGACAGATTCATCCTAGAAATATGATTCGTGATTCGTTTAGTAAACAATGTAAATTACAGTAGTACCGGGAACATGGATACGAATACTCACACTCGTACTGCTGAGAAACGAATAAAATGTGACACATGTGGTAAGGGATTTTTAATAATGCGTGACGTAACAGTGAATAAGGATATCCATTCTCGTGAAAAACCCTTCAAATGTGATACATGTGGTAAAAGTTTTTCACAGACTGGTAGCTTACATTGGCATGTTCGCATTCACACTCGTGAGAAAACCTATAAATGTGATACTTGTGGAAAACGGTTTTTACAGAGCGTTGGTTTAAAGATACATGTGCGGAGTCATACTGGCGAGAAACCCTTCGACTGTGATGTCTGTAGTGCACATTTCACTCAATATGGTCATTTACAAGCACATATGCGAACGCACACTGGAGAGAAACCGTTCAAATGTGACATCTGTGGTAGACAGTTTGCAGTGAGTGGTAATTTAAAGGTACATTTGAGAATTCACACTGGGGAGAAACCCTACAAATGTGACATATGTGGTACACAGTTTACAGAAAGTGGTCAGTTAAAGAAGCATCTGCGAATTCACACTGGGGAGAAACCCTACAAATGTGATGTCTGTGGTGCACAATTCACACAGAGTAGTAGTTTAAAGAAACATCGGCGAATTCACACTGGGGAGAAACCGTACAAGTGCGACGTTTGTGGAAAACAGTTTTCAGATCGAAGTAACCTAACAGTACACGTGCGTAGTCACACTGGGGAGAGACCCTTCAAATGTGATACTTGTGGTAAACGGTTTCTACATAACCGTGATTCAAAGGTACATGTGCGAAGTCACACTGGGGAGAAACCCTACAAATGTGACCTTTGCGATGCACAGTTCACAGTGAGTGGTAGTTTAAAGAATCATCTGCGAATTCACACTGGAGAAAAACCGCACAAATGCGACATTTGTGGAAAACAGTTTTCAAATCGAGGTTATTTAACAGTACACGTGCGTATTCACACTGGGGAGAGACCCTTCAAATGTGACCTGTGTGGTGCCCAGTTTACAGAGTGTGGTAGTTTAAGGAAACATTTGGGAATTCACACTGTGGAGTAACCCTACAATTGTGACATCTGTGTTGGACAATTTGCATTCTGTGGTAGTTTAAAGAGCCATCTGCGAACTCACACTGGGGAGAAACCCTACAAATATGACATCTGTGGTGCACAGTTTACCGGTATTAATAGCTTGAAAAGGCATATTCATAGCCACACGAGGGATAAACCCGTGAAATCGTGAAATGTGAAGGCACTATTACAGTCTTATATTGTGAACGTACATTGGGGAAACGTGTAAAGTGATAATATCTTGATAGTATCCGTTGTCAACACACCCATTAATTTTTTTGTGGTGAACTGTGCAACCAGATTTATGTTTTTATGTTCTATTTTACTGTCAGGTGTATTACGGCATTTAGCTAATTGTCCACAGAAGATATTTTTATTGATAAAACATGGGAAAACGACAGTAAGAACATCTTGATTCGTGTAGAATATATTGACTTTATAATAAATTACAGAATATTTGATATATCTGGTCATTTAGATAGCGTCTTAGTTACGCTCGTGTTTCCGCTTTGTATTTCTAATTGAAATCAAATAAAACCTTACGAGAATTGTTCTCTTTTCATTGTGGCGTAGTTAGAACATGTATGTACTGTTTCATCACGTTGAATGTAGGTTCGGCAAAATAGCGGTCATTATGTCCGGTCAGCGGAATAAAAACTTGACAGGCGGACACAATATGTTTGTTTTTCGCGCCGGTTTATTTTAACATTATGTGAAAAAACGTGATCAACGCAACAAGGAACAATAACAATGCAATGACTTTTAATTACTTCTCTATGAATACCAAAAAAGCCTCTTTTATAATAACAATAAACACAACAACATCTACCCTCTAGTCTACGTTACTACCCAATAAAAAACTACAAAGTTAAAAAAACTAAATGTTATACACACTCAATAGAATTTGATTTGTCAACCCATTACAAGATCTGGTCCGCTCGGACTCAAATAAATAGCATGAAACAATCTACACCATCCCCTGTATAGGGAAAACTAATCTGTTAATTACATACACAGATCGGGAATCTATACTACTCCCAGAATACA
Source organism: Paraescarpia echinospica (assembly GCA_020002185.1). Lineage (NCBI taxonomy): Eukaryota > Metazoa > Annelida > Polychaeta > Sabellida > Siboglinidae > Paraescarpia > Paraescarpia echinospica. The sequence continues at coordinate 31,361 of JAHLWY010000670.1, read as the reverse complement.
GTGAGGCAATTTCTTAATCACATGATATATAATTAGTTCGCAGTAGACTAGTCGGTTCTAACAGCAACAAATAATATTGAATTGTCCGTTCCCTACACACGGTCTCACCGCTCACACTCCGTTAGCCCGACTTGGCTAGTTCGTGACGAGATCACACGATGACCGTTCGACAGAAGTGTCCATCTCGTTGCCCGCACGCCGTACGCGTTCCCGTTGACCCGCTTGTTCGCTGAACCGGCTCGGCCGACCGTTTGAAATCAATCAACAAGAATGCGATAATGAGCCACACCTAATTTATGCACCATGAAAACATCCCTATAATTATAATAATGTACTCGTCCACGACGACGCCAGTTAATTAAAGGATAATTATAACAAAGCTTATCATGCTTCAGTGGGCATACCATTTTTAATTAAAGGCTAATAGTAACCACGCTTGCCACGCTTCAGTGGGCACACCTGAACACTTCCGCTAGTCTATATAATTAATTACGCAACTCCTGCCTAACCTTTCTACTTTAGCAAAACGGCGACACAAAATAACCAGGAAATAGATTATTGAAATACTTACATAGCAGAAATGAAGAAGGTGTGAATGTGATATAAATTGAGTATGGGGCATATTGATTCAGTTGAAGTGGTTATTTGAAATATGGGCGTGACTAGAGTCTAGAGATGGTAGTCTAGTAGGCAAAAAACCTTTCACTGGCGGCCGAACCAAATGCTGTAGAAAATTTTTCGCCGCTGTGCACATCTGTCTTTCAATGTTGTGTCCTGTTTTAATCACTATCATTGAACCAGATCATCGCACTGTTAGAATTATGTCTGCACACCACGTATTTCATTTACGACGGAGTGTTCTCCAAACAGAAGAAATGAGCAGGCACGGGGTCACCCGTATCCCCGATAGTGGAGAACATATCCATGGCATGTTTCTAAGAAAGAGCGCCATCATTGAAATACCTCATCCTTCGGACATTAAAATTTTGGTTGAGATATGAGGGTGACACATTCACTGTGTTACAACAAAGTGAAGTAGAGCGATTCACAAACCATCTGATCTCGGTGGACGAGAACATCAAATTCACTGTAGAACCGGCACAGGACAGTATGCTAGCCTTCCTAGACACGTGTATATGACTGAAAGACGATGGATCCACCTAGGTATAGGTGTGCCTAAAGGCAACCCACAGAGGTCAGTATTTGAACAGGGACTCTAATCACCACCTACAGCACAAACGATCGGTTGTGAGAACACTCATGCAGAGAGCAGAAAGTATGTTAATAATATAAGAGGACAAGACCGAAGAGGTGGATCATATCAAGAATTAGTGAAAGCGAACGGCTATAAACAATGGATGCTTTATATTACTAATCCAAGGAGAACAGCACAACAGAAATCAGTAGAAGACATCACGCATTAGGTCTTACATACATCAATAATCTGTCAGAACAATTAGCAAGGATTTCCAAGTCCTATAACATACCAGTGTATCACAAAACCATCAACACTCCGAGGTCACATCTGGTGCACCCGCAGGACATGGCGGGATAGGCAGCATAGTGTGGTGTAGTATATGACATGCAATGCCCGGAATTTCACAAATATTACATAAGGGAAAGAGCTAGAACACTTGGATCAAGATGAAAGAACATCTGTCATGTCGCCATCCCTATCAGCCATAAATGAACTTAAACTGACCACATGCCATCAGTGTCCTTTAAAATGACATCACAGTGGTCATGACATAACAGGGGTCATGTGACAACCGTAACGTCATTCTGTAGGTTTTCTCCCCATATTGGCTACGGACATGCTTTTTCAAGAGAGGCTGTCGAAATATTAAAAAGAGAAAAAAATGTCTTATCAGTTAATTATGCCATATTATAACAACCAAGAAACCGCATATTCAATCCATTCAAGTGTTTTTAGATCATAGTTACTTGACATTGCACGTGCGTATTCATACTGGGAAAAAAACCCAACAAACATAATGTCTGTACTGCAGATCTTACTCAATGTGGTCACTTACGGGCACATATATGCGAACTCACACTGGTGAGAAACCATACTAATGTGATACTTGTGGTAAACGGCTTTCAGAGAATGGTGGTTCACAGATAGTAGTACTGCTTAATAGTTTTTGGAACGCTGTAGGTGATTTACTTTTTGATGCTTTCATTTACGTTTATTTCATTTTCGTTAGCAGGTTGTACTTTGTTTTCATCTTCTCTGGGACATTTTTCGATGGCCACACGCAGGGGTTCCTGCGTACTTTTGTCGGAAAGATTGTTGTACCTGCTCAACACCTTGTGATAGAACACAACCTTTTTCCTCTCGTCTATATCGTTTCGTTCTAATATGTCTCACATTTCGTTGTCGAGTCGTCGCAAGACACTTTCGATAGGATTAGCAGGAGAAGGACGTTGCGGTTGAATGTAGTCCAAAATACGGGGATCGACCAGCGCCATTTTCTTTGATTGCTTCTTGGTCACCTGTGATGGAGACAAGAATGTCGAGCTTGTCGCTGGGGCCAGAGGTGCAGTTGTCATAGTGGGCGCCGGATCAAGTGGATTCAGCGATGTAGCGCTTGTCTACAGTCCACTGCGACTGTGGGCACCGTGCCGTTTCCAGCTATCTTTCCGTCTAAAATGTATCTTACAATCTGGGCACTGGAAGGCCGCCCGTTATGGTGGTGTGAGTTTGTTGGCAGCCAGTACACTAATCGAAAAGCTGATGATGTAGGTGTTTATAGTTCAAATGTAAAGAACGAAATGGTTCTTGGAACTCGCTGGTCTAGGTTTGGTTCATGAAACTAGCTGGTCTAAGTTTGGTTCGTGCAACTCGCTATTCTATGTTTGGTGTATGGAACTCGCTACTCTAAGTGTGGTTCTTGGAACTCGCTAGTCTAAGTCTGGTTCATGACCCTCGTTGATCTAAGTTTGGTTCGTGCAACTCGCTGGCCTAATTTTATTTTACGACGTTCACGCGTTCATGCGCTAATGTCGGTACTTATTTCACAAAGTATAATTGTTTATTTTGCGGAAATTGTGGAATTTCACGAATTCTACCTGTCTGTTTTAGCGGAAATTTTGGAAATTGTGGAAATCTACATGTCTGATTTGCGGAAGTAGCGGAATTTCGCGAATTTTGCCACCTAAATTCATGTGATTTCGTATTTCCTATCAGTTGGTGTCGCGTATGACACGTGTTCGATTAAAAACGCCAGTGAAATCAAGATCGTTCACGCAACAAATCAAATGAATGATAGTGTCTGTATCGTTTGCAGTATTTATCAGGATACTATTCTTAATCAGCTTTCGTTCACGTTGTAGAATAAAAGGTGAAGAAATGTATAAAACGACGACAAATGTCGATAACTTTGCGTTCCTAACTTACTAAGCGTCGTGTAATACCACAGCAATATTTTGTGCACGGACTCTTCTTCAGTGTATCAATCTGCATGAAACGTCACAATTTTTAGGGTGAGCGTTAGCAAATTAGTTGTGGCATATCTAGCAATGTCAAGGACAAGCCAGTTTGGAGAAATCGAAGTTGCAAAGTGGTCGTGTTCCGTACCGAACGTCGTGATGCCAATTATAATACTGTTCGTGTAGAATTAATGATTCATGCAGGCTTTCCTAAATAAAACGCATGAATACAACTACTTATTTGACGTCATAAATTATGCAAATGCATGTCAGTGTGCTTTTTAAAGAATGTTGTGGTTGACATTCTTGTGCCGCCGGACCTATTGAATGCATGCTTGACGAGACTTTGGAGTGTACGGGTGTCAACAGTCAACCTTTTGGCGCCATTATGATCACATTTTTGCGATAAAAATCTATGAACAAAGCTACTGATGAAAACTGTAGAGCTATGGCAGCTTCTTCTTTGTAAATCAACCATTGTTTGTCATTTGAGATAAGTGAAATGAGAATGCTAAGGTCCACAAATAGGTCGCTCACAATCGTAACCAATACCGGGGGGGGACATAAAAACCTGGGGGGGCACAAAAACCTTCACTGCCGGCCGAACGAAATTGTGTAAAACATTTTTTGGCCGCCGCGCCGCTGTAACTACAGCTACTCCGTTGAAGTCATCGGAAGACGGGGGTAGGTGTACTGTTGACAATTTTTTTCCGCTGCGCCGCCGTAACATAAATAACGGGGGCGCATTAAAAAGATCTAGAAGGCACTCCACTCTAGCTCAGGCATAGCGAGGCCAAATTCCAAAGGTCTAGGGGACAAGTGCTCCCAGACACCCCACGCCTAGACCCGCCAATGCCATGGCTATGTGGACGATATAAAAAATGGATATCAAACTTACTTGTTGCCGATTGTATGTGCAGAGTCATTTTAATTTTGTGACGTTTGCGGCATTGCAAAATTTCGAATATTCATCATTACACGATGAGGTTACAATGGTCACAGCTAATTTGCATGTTCATATCACAAATGGTCATACCATAATTGTTGTTCTATGACATAGCCATAAGCAAACACACTAACAGCATACGCTTGGACACATCGTTTTGATTGTTTGGACTTTTGTAATTCGATATATTCAGAAAGGAAAGGCAGTATATATTTGTCTGGCGATACCTTTTTTGCAGATTAATGGGTTTCTACAAAAACGCTCAAGGTTGTCTGGGTGGCACCAGACGGGTTATTGACTTAAAGTGTTAGAAGGTATTTTTTTAGTACCACACGTGCTGAACAATTCTGTACAGGTTGGAGTTTAGCTAAGTCCTTTTTTAGCAATATCGTTTAGGAGTGAGTTGCAGTAGCCAAGGCAACTGCTAAATAGAGATACCGATATTGTGGGATGATGTGTTTTTATTGTTTGTGTTGTATCTGAATTGTTTTGAAACCACTTGCATTACATAAAACGATAGCATATGGAACACTTGCGTTTACATTTGAGTTATCTAAAACATTTGCATTTAAACGCCATCATCGCACTTGCATTTAACGTTTGCATATAAATGCGCTCACTATATGTCAGACTCACACTGACGTAGCATATATGAACTGCAGTTGAGGAGGGTTTGGTCTGGTCGGACGGAAAGTGCCATGTATCCAGGTTTTTAGCGGAACTATGTTCATATGTGTTGTATCTACATTACATTTCCTTGTATCTTTGCAAATAAAATAAACTTATTAGTATTATTGTCTTTTTGTATTGTGCGTTACAAATGGCCACCCTGGATGGGTGTTGGGCCTCACAATGCCAAATTTCTCCGAAGACCAATCGGGCATACCCCTTAGTCCGTCATTGTTAATAAATCAAATATTGTATACAGGACAAATTTCTTTAAAAATAATTATTACCAAAATATTAATGTAATTCCAATATAAAAAACTATCCCACATCATTCGCGAATTACAGTCCAATATCCCTTCTGCCTGTTATCTCAAAAGTCCTCAAAAAAATTATGAATGACAAATTACTCATGTATTTTAGAAATAGGAAACTACTGTCCAAAAATTAATATGGCAGCAGGCCACGACATTCAACTGAATTTGCAGGTCTACAAATAGTGGATAGGATCACAAAACAATTGGACAACAAGTACGTTTGAATCTTTTGCCGAAAATGCAAACAATGCTGAAACTGAATATTTCATTAACGATGAGCTCCACGACATATCAGAATGGCTAAAATTAAGCTAATTATCATTAAACATCAAAAAAGCTAATTACATTATTTTTAAAAGCCAAATAAAAGGCTAACTGTACCAACATTAGCAATAGATGGAGTAAATATTGGAAGTATCGAACACTTCATCTCTTTTGTCGTTCACCTTTGACGGTGTTATTGTACCAGCATATGTAAATGGTAGTGTTAACACTAACGAAAGTAAGCACCTTATACATTGGGACACGTTACACCCACATGATGTTGAATCGTATAGAGATCGCACGTACCTTGGACTGTCTAAACTGAATATTCCTCCCGGTGTTAAATGCAGTAGCCGTAATTATAACAATTGTTGTCACCATAATGACATCGATGAGTTTCATAATTCTATCGTATTCACTCTGAAGAGATCTGGCAAACACTTGTGTCAACTCGTAAACGTTCGTCTAAATATGATATTGTACCAGGATGGAATAAGTGTGTGAAAGAACTGCACAATGCAGCTCGTGATGCCTACTGGTTGTGGAGACAGGTTGAAAACCTAGACAAAGTGATGTTTTAATGTGATGAAACTGCACAGAAGCAAATTTACGCATGCGGACATGCCTAAATTTGGAGATTTCATGCGGTCATGCTTAAATTTGGAGATTTCAAAATCTGGATGACATCGATGAGTTTCATAATAACTCTATCGTATTCACTCTGAAGAGATCTGGCCAAACACTTGTGTCAATTCGTAAACGTTCTTATAAATATGATACTGTATCAGGATGGAATAAGTGTGTAAAAGAAATTAATAATGCAACTCGTGATGCCTACTGGCTGTGGAGACAGATTAAAAACCTAGACAAAATGACGTTTTAATGTGATAAAACTGCACGGAAGCAAATTTAAGCGGTCATGCTTAAATTAGGAGATTTCAACATCTGGAGAAGGAAAATCAGTGAGCCGATTGAAATCAGAGAGAGGCGACCAGAAATCAACAGATATTATGGATACAACTTTCCATCGATCTTCCTGGAAGTGTAGTCATGTTACATTTACAAACGCAAACACATGACGACCGAGAGTAACGCAGACCAACGCTGATGAAGACGTCGTGAAGACGTCGAAAGCTCCGTTCAGAGCAATATAGGACTCGGAAAGGTAAATTGCCCTTATTTTCAAAAGGTTGAATAAATATCACTTATGCGTCGTTCATTTTGACTGTATTATAACATTACCAAAGGAGTATTAATAGCAATACATGGTGTAAATATTGATAGAATCAAACAGAGCACCTTTTTAAGCCTAACGTTAGACACAGTTCTAAACTGGCGCAGAGATATTGAAAAAGTAGCAAATAAGTGCTCTAGGAGAAATGGAATTATAAATAAGCTGAAGCATATTCTCTTCTCACATACGTATTAAATTGTACTTTCTAAAACAATTTTATTACCAAATTTAAATTACATAATTACCTAATTAATAAGAAAACGAAACTACAAAAGAAACCTATTCGAATAATATATGAAAGTAAATACAACGTACACACTGAACCATTATTAAAAAAACATATTTTAAAGGTTGAAGATCTACAAAAAATAAAATCAAGTCATACGTGTTATATGAGATAGTAATAATAATGATAATAATGTGCATTATAATATCACAGGAACAATGTGGAATTTCAAAATGGGTATCATAGTGACTTATATATATATATATAATTGTGCTAAAGATTACAGAATAAAAGGCTATCAAAGCGTACGCTCTGTTATCGACTGCTACATGTACATGTAGCCAAGAATAAACAATTCATTCATAATGCTATATACATCACCAATATAAAAATGACTCAAAATTACGCACTTATAACTTGCATATAACAATCACTTTTAGATATAAATATATATATATAGACACACCCATACATTGGTTCAACTCTGGTGCATAAACGGAACATACTTATTCTATACTAAAATAATTAAGTAAGGCACAATGAAATATACTTTATATAAACTCGTTGATCATCTAACAGGATGGCTCCTAAGAGAGCAACAATTTTAGTCTTAACATGAGTCTCCCATATGCAAGTAGTACATTCAAATTTCATATGATACCCATTTGAAATTTCACAATAATTATATTATACTGTCATACCATAATACACATTATTATCATTATTATTATTATATCATCTTATACAATTGGATAACTAAACAACTCTGCCTGTTTGTCTTTCTGTCTGCCGGTCTGTCTGTCTGTCTGGGTGTCGGTGATGGATAGGTTAATAGCTTAAGTGTTTGGTCACGAGGTAAGAACATAGATGAGACCCAATAATGATTTGTAAATAGAGACGCTCGGACGCCAAATAAAATGCAGCCACAGTGGAGCCACATCGCGGAGTCTGGATAAACGAGCCTCAACCACGAAGGCGCGAACAGCAGGTGGATTGACGCCGGAGTCGATCGTGTAAGAATAAAATTTGCTCGAGTTGTCAGGTATCTAAATACAATTCAAGACTAGATTAACACATTGACAATCACCCAGCATAAGTCACGACACACGAGAATACACAAATCTTCATGTCTGGTTATGTATTAAACTAAAAGAATGTTTTGCCCCCGATTATCGCTCAACATGCATAACGTGAACTTGGTATGGCTAGGTTCCACAACGTGGCGCCACTGGTAGAATGAGTTACACGTCACGAACAACTGTTGTGCTTATAATGCTAAACCGTGACCACTGGCTTCGGAACATGGTGAATATGGAGGGCTGAGACTCAAAAAAACTCATGCAATGCCAATCTGGCACCACATTGAGCCAGTTGAGAGTCGTCAAAAACCCACTTTGAATTTAAAATGAGTCTAACTATAAACCTAAATTGGCACACCTACACACATCAAGCTCTCCGAAAATCAACTTTGCAATCCCCTTCAGCCTCAGGGTGTATATTGGGGTGGGGCTAATCCTATCCCGAACCTCTCGACTAATACATTGGAGGCCCCCCCCCCCGAAGACGTCCCGATAGCGACAGCTATTTTAAAACGTTATAGTGACAAAGCAAATTCGACGAAAGCCGTGCGATAATTTGAAATTGTATAATCATTATTTGTAGCATGATAAGCTGTTTCAACACTTGATGTATGCTACAATGATAATTAATATAAAACAAACTAAAACATATGTTTTCGTCCCCACAAGTTATTCATGATACATTGCGCAGTTTTGTCTAAGGACAAGTAGTCCTATTCATGGTGCATCATTGTAGTATGCATTTTGCCTGTGTTGCAGATACTTTGGTACGAAACACAAACACCAACCCATGTCCGTCCCCCAGGCATGGAGCACAGCAAAATACCCATCCTCCGGAAGGGATAACTTGGTAGGTAGTAAGCATTTTAGGAGATATCCATGTGGAGCAGACAGTTTCGCTTTAATAAGAAAAACATGTACCATCGAATCTCTGTTTACAGCCACATCACAATTCATGTCACCCTGGGGAAGTCCTAAATAATTTTTGTAACAATAAAGTTTACAAAACTAGGAAACTAGTCCCACAGATATGGTCAGTTGCATAGTCCTGAGTGTGACCGTCGTAATGAGGTAAAAGTGAGTACTAAAATTGGAGGACGGAGGAAGGGAGGAAAATACACACGGAGAGAGAGACGGAGTGACAAATGGAGGGAGCAATGGAGAGTGAAAGGGACAGAGGGTGAGACGAAGAGAGAGAGAGAGAGAGAGAGAGAGAGAGAGAGAGAGAGATACAGAGAGACAGATAGCGAGACAACATAGGAGGAGGTGTGTGTGTGTGTGTGTGTGTGTGTGTGTGTGTGTGTGTGTGTGTGTGTGTGTGTGTGTGTGTGTGTGTGTGAGAAATGTCTATAATGAAATGTCTACTACAAAGAGTAACTCATCTTCAAAACTGCAACAACTAGCGAGTTCGGTCAGTTTTAATGTTGTTGTGACGGTGACAGGACAAACACAAAGAACCATTTGAGCCGTGCCAGTGACTGTCCACATCTTTGCCTTCGGACACAAGAGAACGTTTGTGACACTGGTTCGACGCGATTTGGAATGAGCAGTTACACAAGAAGAATGTGACATGGTAGAGCTATTCCAATTCGACTCTACTGATGTCCTTGTGTCATAGTTCTAAGGATTGGTCAAGTAAAGTTACACATGTGCTTTCAACCTGGTGTGTAATATCTGTAGTGCAACAACTGTGGCGCACACTTCTCAAATGATGGTACATTAGCCTTTTAGGGTTACGCAAGTGCACTCATATAATCACGACAGGTTGTTTAGGTGTGAACACAGTGTTTAAGAGAAGATATCGACAGATTCGTCATAGAAATGTGATTCGTGATCCGTTCTGTAAACAGTGTAAATTACCAACAGTAGTACTTGGAACATGGATGCGAATATGCACACTCATACTGCTGAGAAACGATTCAAATGTGAGACTTGTAGTAAGGGATTTTTTTTAATGCGTGACTTGACAGTACATATACGTATCCATACTGGTGAAAAACCCTTCAAATATACCCGTGGAGCCCAGTTTAGAAGTAACAGTTATTTAAGGGCACAAGTGCCTATTCACATTGGGGAGAAACCGCACAAATGCGACATTTGTGGAAAACAGTTTGTAAATCGAAGTCACCTAACAGTACACGTGCGTAGTCACACTGGTGAGAAACCATACAAATGTGATGTATGTGGAAAACGGTTTGTACAGAGTAGTGATATAATAGTACAAGTGTGACACGTGTGGAAAACAGTTTTCAGATCGAAGTAACCTAACAGTACACGTGCGTAGTCACACTGGTGAGAAACCTTACAAATGTGATGTATGTGGAAAACGGTTTGTACAGAGTAGTGATATAATAGTACATGTGCGTAGACGCACTGGGGAGAAGCCCTACAAATGTGACCTCTGTGGTGCACAGTTTACACAGAGTGGTAGTTTAAAGAAACATCTGCGAATTCACACTGGGGAGAAACCGCACAAGTGTGACACGTGTGGAAAACAGTTTTCAGATCGAAGTAACCTAACAGTACACGTGCGTAGTCACACTGGTGAGAAACCTTACAAATGTTATGTTTGTCAAAAAACGGTTCGTACAGAGTGGTGTTTTAACGGTACATTTGCGTAGACACACTGGGGAGAAACCCTACAAATGTGACCTGTGTGGTGCACAGTTTATAGTAACTGGTAGCTTAAAGAATTATCTGCGTATCCACAAAGGGGAGAAACCCTACAAAAGTGACACCTGTAGCGCACAGTTTACAGTGAGTGGTAATTTAAAGAAACATCTGCGAATTCACACTGATGAGTAACAAATGTAATACTTGTGGAAAACAGTTTGTAAATCCAAGTAACCTAAGAGTACACGTGCATATTCACACAGGTGAGAAACCCTAAAAATGTGATGTTTGTGAAAAACGGTGTGTACATAGTGGTAATTTATCGGTACATTTGCGTAGACACACTGTGGAGAAGCCATACTAATGTGACATCTGTAGCGCACAGTTTACAGTGAGTGGTAATTATTAGAAACATCTGCCAATTTACACTGTTGAGAAACAAATGTGATACTTGTGGAAAACGGTTTATGAAGAGCAGTGATTTATAGATAAATGTGCGTAGTCATACCTCGACTGTGATGTCTGTAGTGCATATTTCACTCAATATGGTAATTTACAGGCACATATGCGGACTCACACTGGAGAAAAAACTCTACAAATGAGAAATCTATGGCGGACAGTTTGCAGTGAGTGGTAGTTTAACGAACGTCTGCGAACTCACACTGGAGAGAAACCCTCCAAATGTGACATGTGGTGCACAGTTTACAGTAAGTGTCATTTAAAGAGACATTTGCGAACTCACACTGGTGAGAAACCCTACAAATGTGATGTCTGTAGAAAACGGTTTGTACATAGTGGTGATTTAATAGTACATGTGCGTAGTCACAGTGGGGAGAAGCCCTACAAATGTGATCTCTGTGGTGCACAGTTTACACAGAGTGGTAGTTTAAAGAAACATCTGCGAATTCACACTGGGGTGAAACCGCACAAGTGTGACACGTGTGGAAAACAGTTTTCAGATCGAAGTAACCTAACAGTACACGTGCGTAGTCACACTGGTGAGAAACCCTACAAATGTGATGTTTGTAAAAAACGGTTTGTACAGAGTGGTGTTTTAACGGTACATTTGCGTAGACACACTGGGGAGAAACCCTACAAATGTGATGTCTGTGGAAAACGGTTTGTACATAGTGGTGATTTAACAGTACATGTGCGTAGACACACTGGGGAGAAGCCCAACACATGTGACTCGTGTGGAAAACAGTTTTCAGATCGAAGTAGCCTAACAGTACACGTGCGTAGTCACACTGGTGAGAAACCCTACAAATGTGATGTTTGTGAAAAAAGGTTTGTACAGAGTGGTGTTTTAACGGTACATTTGCGTAGACACACTGGGGAGAAACCCTACAAATGTGATCTGTGTGGTGCACAGTTTACACAGAGTGGTAGTTTAAAGAAACATCTGCGAATTCACACTGGGGAGAAACCGCACAAGTATGACACGTGTGGAAAACAGTTTTCATATCGAAGTAACCTAACAGTACACGTGCGTAGTCACACTGGTGAGAAACCTTACAAATGTGATGTTTGTGAAAAACGGTTTGTACAGAGTGGTGTTTTAACGGTACATTTGCGTAGACACACTGGGGAGAAACCCTACAAATGTGACCTGTGTGGTGCACAGTTTATAGTAACTGGTAGTTTAAAGAATCATCTGCGTATTCACACAGGGGAGATACCCTACAAATGTGACATCTGTAGCGCACAGTTTACAGTGAGTGGTAATTTAAAGAAACATCTGCGAATTCACAGTGATGAGTAACAAATGTAATACTTGTGGAAAACAGTTTGTAAATCCAAGTAACCTAACAGTACACGTGCATAGTCACACTGGTGAGAAACCCTACAAATGTGATGTTTGTGAAAAACGGTGTGTACATAGTGGTAATTTAATGGTACATTTGCGTAGACACACTGGGGAGAAGCCCTACAAATGTGACATCTGTAGCGCACAGTTTACAGTGAGTGGTAAGTAATAGAAACATCTGCCAATTTACACTGTTGAGAAACAAATGTGATACTTGTGGAAAACGGTTTATAAAGAGCGGTGATTTATATATAAATGTGCGTAGTCATACCTCGACTGTGATGTCTGTACTGCATATTTCACTCAATATGGTAATTTATAGGCACATATGCGGACTCACACTGGAGAAAAAACTCTACAAATGAGAAATCTATGGCGGACAGTTTGCAGTGAGTGGTAGTTTAACGAACATCTGCGAACTCACACTGGAATGAAACCCTCCAAATGTGACATGTGGTGCACAGTTTACAGTAAATGTCATTTAAAGAGACATTTGCGAATTCACACTGGTGAGAAACCCCACAAATGTGATGTCTGTGGAAAACTGTTTGTACATAGTGGTGATTTAACAGTACATGTGCGTAGACACACTGGGGAGAAGCCCTGCAAATGTGACCTCTGTGGTGCACAGTTTACACAGAGTGGTATTTTAAAGAAACATCTGCGAATTCTCACTGGGGAGAAACCGCACAAGTGTGACACGTGTGGAAAACAGTTTTCAGATCGAAGTAACCTAACAGTACACGTGCGAAGTCACACTAGTGAGAAACCCTACAAATGTGATGTTTGTGAAAAACGGTTTGTACAGAGTGGTGTTTTAACGGTACATTTGCGTAGACACACTGGGGAGAAACCCTACAAATGTGACCTGTGTGGTGCACAGTTTATAGTATCTGGTAGCTTAAAGAATCATCTGCGAATTTACACAGGGAAGAAACCCTACAAATGTGACATCTGTAGCGCACAGTTTACACAGAGTGGTAGTTTAAAGAAACATCTGCGAATTCACACTGGGAAGAAACCGCACAAGTGTGACACGTGTGGAAAACAGTTTTCAGATCGAAGTAACCTAACAGTACACGTGCGTAGTCACACTGGTGAGAAACCCTACAAATGTAACTGTCTGTTTAGTACAGTTTACAGTGCGTGATCATGTAAAGAAACATCATCTGCGAACTCACTCTGGTGAGAAATGCTACAAATGTGACATCTGTGACAGTTCATTGGTGTGAATAGCTCGAAAACGCATATTCATGGCCATTTTAGGGAGAAAACAGTGAAATGTGATAGCTGTATTACACTCTTGCATTGCTAACTTACACTGGGGAAAACCGGTCATTATATCATATATTATGGTACCCGTTGTCAAGACAACCTTTTACGTTTTTCTGTGGTGACGTGCGGTACAAGATTGTTATTTTACTGCCAGGTTTATTACGGCATTTAGCTAATTTTCCACAGAATATACTTTTTTATTGATAACACATGAGAAACCGACAGCTAGAATAGGTTGATTGATGTAGAACAGTTTGACAGTAGGATACAATAATGAATATTTAAGATATCTGGTTAATTAAATAACGTCTTAATTATGCTCGTGTTTTCGCTTTGTATTTTTAGTTGAGATGAAATAAAAACATACTGGAATTGTTTCATTTGTGGCTTATTTGGAACTGCAGTGTACTGTGTCAACACGTTGAATGCAGATGCAACAAATTATCGGTCATTATGTCCGGACAGCGCAATAAAACATGACAGGCGGATATAATACAATAAATTTTGAGAAAATGCGACATCGAAGATTATTGTTTAAACTAAAGGCCGAAGTTTTGGGTATTGTATAATTATATAATTAACTGGATAGAAAAATTGCTCATTGACAGAATAAAAAGGGTAGTAGTTGATAGGGAGGCTTCAAATTGGGAATCTGTTTTCAGTAGGGTACCACAAGGATCAGTCGTGTGACATACACTGTATATTATTCTACATATATATATGTGTGTGTATATATATATATATATATATATATATCAACGATTTGACAGATAAACTACATTTAGAAGATGATCAGCAAATAGTCCTAAAAATGGCAAATATGGTTCAATTTTGGGAAATGTAAATGCCCCATCACGGAACATGGGAACGAAGATGTACAATATACAGTGGGTGGGGTGTGGTACTAAGCACTACTATAAAAATGACTTAGGGTTACCAATTAGTGTTGATATTAAGGTTTCAGAATATTGTGGAATTGTAGCTACAAAGGGAAACCAAATGCTTGGATTAGTCAGGCGAAATATAGTGTATGAGGAAAAAGAACTAATAACGTCGTTGCGCCATACAATAGTTAGGCCTTATTTAGAATAAGGTATACACGCGGGGAGGCCATATCGCTAGAAATATACAGATATGGTAAATAGAGTACACAGGAGAGTGACTCAAACCATACCAAAACTGAGATATCTTAGTTAAGAAATACGCCTAAAAGAATATGGTTTGACAACGCTAGAGACCAGGAGATTGATCATATAGAAGCTTTTGAAATATTTAATGGTTATGAGAATATTGATAGAAATATGTTTTCCTCGGTGAGGAAAGGTAGATGTACTAGGGCACACAAAGTTACATTACTAAAGAAGCAGTGTAGATTAGATATAAGAAGGTTCTTATTTTCACAAAGGATAAATGATTGGAACTGGTTGTCTGCTGATTGTATGGGTGCCAGTAGCGAGAATATGATTAAAAATACCGGTACCTCAGAAGGGCGGGATAAACGTATATTAGAAAGGATTGGACTTTCGATATGCCAGAAGGCTTCCTTGCCTGTTCTTCTTAAATCATAAACCTTTATTTGTCTTTCGTGCCGTTTTATTTAAAAATTATGTGAAAAAACATTTGTATGGAGTGGGGGACGTGATGTAAAAGTGTATGGGCCATGATGATTAACTGGAAATTGTTATTTATTATTTATAAGTAAAGTAAAAGGTACGTTCTTATATAACCTTCTTATATAGTTCTCAAGACTGTTCAAAGCGCTTTACATTTTACTCCCTTCCAGACCTGTTCAATTGAACACCATCTTGACTTCTCTGAGAAGCTTTCGTATATAAATGTCAACCACTGTCTATATCCAGGTACTCATTTATTCAGCTGAGTGAACTGAAGTAATGTAGAGTAAACGAACTTGCCCAAGGTTCAACACCTCCGCAAAGAATTCGAACCCGCGTTCTCTCAGTCGAGAGTTCGGAGCTCTTACCGCGACGGTACTGCTACTTAAAATATGGACGTGGGGCGGGTCTAGAGATTGTAGTCTTGGGGGACAAAAACCTTCACTGGTGGCCGAACCAAATGAAATAACAAAAATTTGCCGCCACGCCGCCGTAAATTAATTTTATCCGTTGCGTTGGCTCAACAGATCTCATTGCATGCCACTGTAGCCCAGGCATAATGCTGTCAAATTCCAGTGCTATTGGGAGCACGTGCCCCCAGACCAACCAGGCCTAGACCCGCCTATGCCTTGGCTATGTGGACGATATCAGAAATGGAATGCAACTTTAAAATTAAACGTATGAGGAGACATTTGGCGATTCGAATATATGTGGGCGTTTTCGAGGTTAGGGCAGAACGCAAAAGATCGCCGTAGTTGGGGTAAATTTGCATCACGCGGATGGTAGATGCAGAGTCATTGTAAATTCATAACGTTTGCGGTATTACAAAAGTTCGAATATTCATAATTGCACGATGACCTTGTTTGACTTTTTGTATGGGGCACCAACTCCATATAATATATCGTTTTGACGGAGAGAAAATAGGCTTTCCAAAATATACGCACAATTTCGAAAATGTATCATTTGACGGTGACCTTGTATGACCTTAATGTCATGCTCACAGCATAACATGTCAGTTGTATGACTGGACTCGTTGTGATATGGGTATCGTGGTCTTTAAAATAATACACCATTATACATATATATATATTTATATATAAGTGTGTGTGTGTTTGTGTATGTGTGTATATATATATGTATATAAATGAACATTATTTTATTGAATTCATATAAGTTGATTGAGGTGGGAACTATTTACAAAACATAATCAATTTGTCTATCGTCTTTTTTTTTTTTCATGTGTGTACACAAATAATAATTGTATAACTCAATGTTACTTTTGACAAAGCACATTAATTGTGCTATAAGAGCTTATTTACCAATAGCTTAGGATAAACACACTGATACTAGTTAAACATTCCTACAGCTGATATTAATTACAGTGCAAGCTAACTCACTTTAAAATATGTCGGAACACAGGAAAAAGCAGCCTATATAACACAGCACAATTACCATCACTGTTCTAAGTAGGCCCGGTGTGACTTGTCACTAGTCGAGTTGTCCACCTCTGGCATACTCTTTATGGACACATCAATACACACGGGAAAATTATTTGCAGTACTAAGGGTGTTCCATACCTTCATACTTTGTATTATTTAATTTGCATCTCTTGTAGAAATAAAATGACCTAGCCATGATGTGGTATGCCATGCTTCCCTGTAATGAGTAAACATATCACTGGGGAAATACGACTCGCTAGACAATATTAAGTTGTTTTCAGCGCGAAAGCGTCTACAGTAATTACCATTAAAGATCCATTATCACTAATATGACAGTTCCATTCTCCCACAATATATATGCATGTATACTCTAGTTCATCAGTAATAGCTTTGATTATACCCACGTTCTCTAAATAAATATCTTAATTTTCACGTGAAACAAAAGGCATATATACACACATAATAACATAAACCTGGCTATCAAACTGAAGCTAAACACCAGTGATCCAATCAACATTAAAGTTAAGTGGCGTTACATTTTTATCAAGAGAGCATCTCCACATAATACCTACTCCACCTGGAATGTGGCCCCGTCGTAAACCATCTGCATAATCCACAGTGGCTACCCCTATTCCATGGAATTTGTTATGTAACGTATTTAAAGGAGCTAGATCATGTCTCTTTTAGACAGATTATATCCACCTAATTGTTATTCAGTATTTCGTCCAAACATGGACGTTAATAAATCTCTTCTGGTTGATTAACCCTCTACAATTAGAACTGTTAATTCTCATATTCGTTTTGGAAGCGTTTTTCTGGTTCACCATTTAACACACAACATATTTTGTTACAGTGACTTCAGTCTCACTCCAAGCATCATCGCAGATAGTAGGGGGGCCGTGATATTTCGGGATTAGAGTGTCCCTAGCTTCTCTAGTAGCATACAGTAGTGCAGCTTTGACAGCTTGTCTTTTGACTCTTGTGCTTCCATCAACGGGATGGGATACATAGTTCCATAGCAGTTTCGGTGTTCTCCACCATCTGATATATGACCCCGTAGGCCGCAGATTTGCGGCCATGAACACCTTGGGATCTGCACACCCACAGATGATGTGAAATTAGCTATGCATACTTGTCAGCTCGCATAGCTCTGCAGTTACATTCAAGTTCATAGTTGCTCCAGTGTGGCCTCACTAACATTTGGATCTATCGAGAAACAAAGACATTTGCCACACGCTTGACTGCCTTGATCTGCAAGTCTTTGGCCTTGCCAATCACAGTTCCCCTCTTCACGTTCAGCTGTCGGTTATTGCTTGCTGTTTGCGATTTCACTCGCCGCTTCCGCTGAACTGTCTGTCATTGAGGTTCTGTTCGTGACGGAGACCTGGGCATGGTGTCTGTTATACATGTCACATCATCAGCTATCACAACCTCATCAGCTGTCACAATGTCAGCATATCTCACTCTACCACTACCAGTATTACTGGCAGTAGGTGGTTTCACGGAACTTTCAGTAGTACCCTTTGACCGCGTTGTACATGTAGTAGCCGGCTAAGCGGTGGACACATCTCTCTTCGGAGGAGTAACATCCGCTTGTTTTGTAGCAGCAATCAACGAGGACACTGCCTCGCTCAAATGCCCACACACTCCAGCCTGCGTGGGGACCGTGTCTTGCATTTTCATGCATACAACAGCCTGAGCGGCTACAGTTTCTTATAGCAAATCTAGCTCAGTCATGTTGTCAAACCCAATCGCCGGCAGATTTTCGAGATCTTTCGCAACAAATGTGAACGGCAGCAAGTCATGTCTGCGCGTGACGAACGACACGATGTCTTCCACATTCTGCCGCTTCTTGTTCGTATCCGACCGCATGAGTATCCTGTCTTGTCGGTCGTTAATGTTCGTACAGCAGTTCTTTCGCCCTTTCGACAGTCACATCACTGTAGAATGGAGAGCATCACTGCGCAATGGTTTCTAGTGGCATCCAGTTGAGTTTGTAGCATACACAACTCAGTAGTTCATTCACAATGAATTTATCAGTAGTCACATCCTGTTGCACATGCGCGTTACGCATTTGCTCATCGTTCGTACACGCCATTTAAAAATCACAAAACTCGGCAATCTCACTTCATTGTACTACGCTTCAATACTCAAATAATCTTGTCAGGTTATGTAGGTTGAAGACCACCCGACGTTCTCGAACAAGCTCACTTGTTAACAGACGATGTCCTTATTCAAAAACGTATCAAATAACAAAAAACCTACGAGCACCAACATCAAACCCTTGCAGCGCACATGACATCGTTATCTATGCCAATAAAGTATCAATTGACGTATTTAAAATCCTGGATCTTGACTATTATGTGTTGGCAGATATTAGTGGTAGTGCAAACCCTAATGTAATTAAGCAAGTTAAACATTGGGACACCTTACACCCGCATGATATTGAATCGTATAGGGATCGCAAGTAGTCACCATGATGACATCGATGAGTTTGATAACTCTATCGTATTCACTCTGAAGAGGTCTGGCGAAACTCTTGGTTCAACTCGTAGATGTTCTACAAATAATATGATATTGTACCAGGATAGAATGAGCGTGTGATAGAACTGCACAGTGCTGCTCGCGATGCCTACTGGCTATGGAGAAAGGTTGAGAACTTAGACAAAGTGATGTTTTAATGTCATGAAACTCCACAGTAACAAATTTAAGCATGTGGTCAGAAAATATCAAAAAAATAAAGAAACTACTACTGATGATTCCACTGCACAAAGGTTATGACAAAATGATCATCGATAGTTCTAGAAGGAAATAAACATACGAACAGTAAAGTTAACCTACCAGCGATCATTGATGGTATACATGGTGATGTCGATATTGGTTCAGTGTGGTAGCACCACTACGAAAATATATTTAACGATGTGAAGGATAGCTGTTGTGGTAACGTTCACTCTGATTCTACCCGTGACAATAATGGAATTACTATCGATGCAGTTGAAATGATAAGTATTATTACTGAATTATCATGCAATAAATCACCTGGTCTGGGTGGTATTACTGCAGAAAACCTCAAGTTCGCCGATTCTCAAAATGTGGTGCTATTTTGTACCCTTGGGATCTCTGTTATGGTGCATTAATTTCAGAGTTTGTTATTTTACTGGTTATTAAAGATAAAAATAGACGGTTAAACGACAAAGGTAAATTACAGGCCAATATGCCTTTCCAACATTATGTTCCAATATAATAGATACTGTGTTGTTCAACTTAAAAGAAACGTACTTACAAACTACCCCTCGTCAGTTTGGATATAAGCCAAAACATGTGGAGCTGTGTGTGTTTACATTTAAAGAGTTATTAAGACTTTATACTAAACATGGTTCAGCTATGCATGTTGCGTTTCTGGGTGGGTCAAAACATTTGATCGAGTCGACCTACATCAGCTGTTAACGAATTTAGAACAACGCGATGTAACGGAAAATGTTCTAAGAATACTCAGTAAAGAGTTTAATAACCAATTTGTATATATTCGTTGGGGATCTACCTACTCGGATTTCTTCTCAGTGGGCAACGATGTAATGCAAGATGGAATGTTATTCCCTTTACTCTTTAAACTTTTGGACAATTTGAGTGTACAACTACACAAACAACATATTGGTTGAAGTTTGGGTAATATGTTTGTTGATCACCTGATATACGTTGAGACCTACTTTATTCGCTCCTTCCGCCAAGGGACAACGCTTTACTTGACATATGTTACATGTATGGGTGTGAGCGCGATGTGCAATAATAATAAGGTTGGTAAATAAAAAATCATGTACTTTGATTATAGAAACTAAAATCTTGCCAGACTTTAAGAGGAGCGAAGTTAAACTTCGCCACCTCTTGTAAATAGTTTTGGCTTGCCATTTGTAACGACTTATCAGATAAGGCTGACATTCCAGCCAAAGTGTGACTTCTTTATGCCAAAAGTAACATGTTGCGGCAAAAATAAAATGTTTGCTCCACTGCTATAATGAATAAGCTGTTTACTATATATTTCAGTAAGATTGATATGCCTTCGCTATGGGTTACTTGTTGAAAAGCTACGTTTCAGCAATTTATTGTTGCCTATAACAATTCATACAGGATATTGAACAATCTGACTATGAAATGTAGCGCTATCCACATATTTGCTACAGCTAAACTAAAATCATGTAAATGTATTAATAAAACAGCTATTTTTAGCTTAATCACGAGGATTTATAGTCTGTTAAAAAAACAATATCGAGTATTGTTACTAGCGCCATATAAAGTATGTCGTAGTTGCGGCATCAGTGGGTCAAGGCTTTGTATACTTTTTAAATATCCTGTTTTTATTGATACATTTATTTATTTACGTTTTTTTTTTTTTTTTTTGTATGGACGTTTTTATCGATCTACTTTTTTTATATGGACACAATGCTTGTCTAAACTAAAATATAATTATCACAATTATTGTGATTGTTATTGCTATTATTATTATTATTTAGGCCTAACGTTAGACACCCTTCTAAACTGGCGTAAACAAAGCAGTAGTAGTAGCAAAGGTAGCAAATATGTGCACTAGTTCAGATAGAATTATAAATAAGGTGAAGCATATTCTCCTCTCTCGTATAATTCTACTTTAAAATGTTACTTTATTATTAAAATTCTACTTTATAACACATTAATATTACCAAATATGTAATATATATTACGATCTGGGGATACCAGTATAATAGGATAACAAAATTATAAAACAAAGCTATTAGAAAAATATACGTAAGTAAGGTGCGCAGTGGCCGAATAGTTATTGTGCCGGACTGTCGACTGGAGGGACCGGTGTTCGAATCCCGGAGCAGGCTGGGCGGTTGTTCTATACTGGTTCGGCTGCCGTGTCGAAACTTGAGCAATTACGTTCACACTTCGTCGCCCCCTTCCAACCTGTACAGGCCAGATTGGAAGGGTAGTCCAACAACACCAGCATGAAAAGTACAATGAAGCCAAGGCC
This sequence comes from Paraescarpia echinospica, assembly GCA_020002185.1. Lineage (NCBI taxonomy): Eukaryota > Metazoa > Annelida > Polychaeta > Sabellida > Siboglinidae > Paraescarpia > Paraescarpia echinospica. Next base: position 9,442 of record JAHLWY010000670.1, on the reverse strand, counting down.
CACGGTCCCCAGCAACATCGAGAGAGACTCAACCGGTCAACTAGGGCTACGTGCAGGGGAGAGAAGGTAATTACACTGAACATAGCAACATATAACGTAAGAACACAACTAAGAGATGAACAGATACAAGAACTGGAAGAAGAACTTAGGGAAACCACGTTGGTATGGGATGTGATCGTGATCGGAGAAGTCAAAAGAAGAGAGGAATGCTTCACTACCTTAGAAAGACTTTCTCATTAACAAGAAATCGAAAGACAATATAGTGAGGGGTTACCAACATCAACACCAGAGTAGCAGAACTTGTTATATGCATAACAAAGCGCTACAAAGTGAAGATAGTACAAGTATATGCAGCAACAACATCACACTAAGAAGAAGACATATACAACTTCTACAACTACGTGGATGAGACCTCAGAAAAGCCAACCCACTACACGATAATGATGGGAGATTTTATTGCGCAAATAGGGAAACGAACAAACATTTCGGAAACGGCAACAGGCAAATTTGGCCTAGGTGTGAGAATCGAAAGAAGCGACACCATGATAGATTGGACAACAACAAGAACGTACAAAATCATGAATACCATGTTCCAGAAGAATGCAGGGAGGAGATGGACATTAAAAAGTCCAAATGGAGAAACGAAGAACGAAATTGACTACATCCTGACAAACAGGCCAGACATGGTCACTGACGTAACTGTCATCAACCATGTCAACATCGGACGTGACCACAGAATGGTAATGTGCAACATCAAACTGGACGTACAAAGAAAGATGATGATAAACAAGAGTCTACCAAGTGTAGATAGCACACAAATCGGAACAAAAAATCAAATTCCATCTCGAACTGCGAATAGATTCGACACAATACATGAACTAGACGACATCGATACCATGAGCAAAAATATCACTAAGATGATCCAGCTAAGTGCGACAAGTGTAGCCAAAGCAATCAACAGGCATGCAGTGCCGGGAATATCGTCACCGACACGAACACTAATGAAGAAACGACGAGAAATGGTGGATAACGGCGACCGTAAAAAAAACAAATAGAGTACGCAGAAATATTCAAGACCATCAAAAAGAAAGCGAGGGAGGGCATCAGTAAGCATAAGTACAAACAATAGACCATACGTGAAACGATTATGTCATCAAAGAGCCTGAAAAAAGCAAGAGGAACACAGGCGTTGAACCGAGACAGATTGATTGCACTTCTAGACAAGCAGTGTAGATACATACAAGACCTATATATTATATTGGAAAGAATAGAGGAATTCTACACCGTGCAATACGGCAGTAAACAGAGCACCGTAATTCACACCGACCCGAAAGAGGTACCAAAGATAACACCATGGGAAATGGAAGCAGCACTAAGAGATATGAACAATGAAAAGACATCAGGCAAGAACCATTTAAACGTTGAAACATTAAAAGTAGGAGAAGATACCATCTCGAATACACTGGCTAAGCTGTATACAAAATTCTTATCAGAAAGACGAATACCCACCACATGGAAGAACACAAAGATGGTGATAATCTTCAAAAGAGGAAATAAGAAAGACTTAAAAAACTACAGACCGATGTCTGTTATCAAATATCTACACATTACTCACAAAGATACTAACGAATAGGCTAGAGAAGACACTCCACTTATACACACAATTATCTCATGCGTCAACGCAACAAAATTAGACAGATATAAGACACAACACGAATCTACAAAACATTGTCTGATATAGTATAATTTACCGCATATCATCAATATAGCAGACACGATATAGGGCAAAGCTATATCACAAACAGCTCACAGCTCTCATTGTGCTAAAGATTACACCATAAAAGGTTATTAATGCGATGCTCTGTTATCAACAGATACGTACTTATCCCATATATCAATCACTTTTACATGTACATATCGACACACACAGACATTAGTTGAATTCTGGTGTGTAAACGGAACATACTTATTATATAGTAAAAAAAAATTTTTTTTTTTAAATTATATCGAGGACCAACACAACATAATAATTTAAAAACAGTTTCACTGTGCCACAAAATTAAAGAACAAAAGTAGGACAGTAAGTTTTTCTGGAACAAAGTGATTAAATCATCAGATGCAGATAATGTATACACGTTCACATGCATACACATTCATACACATTACTTACAATACATGAATAGAAAAGGTAGACAGTAGTTTAGAGGGCCATTCTAAACCTCAATTCAGGAGGGGCATGGGCACCCATGGTGAAATTCGAAGATGGTGGCTGTGTCAGGTTCTGGTGTAGGTGTCTGTGTGTGTAGTCACGTGAGTCTCGTTGAAGATGTTCCTAGTGTGGAAGGATATTTGGGAAAGAGTTCGAGACTTGGGAAATTGGGAACGAATATGCTCGGCGTTATTCTTGTGCAATTGTGGGACTTTATTAAGAAGTATACGAATTGCTCTTAAATGTGAACGATCGATTGTCTCCAGGTGTTCATTAAAACAGATGGCCGAGTTCAGGAGGTAAGTGTCGTCTCGCGACCGTGGTGTTACGTGCCTTATCGCATAGTGTACTCGGTAACGAGAATTAATGAGACCACGCTTACCAAAGTTCTTCTAGTTAACCTCTCCCGGCGGAGTTCTGCGTATCTGAAACCTCGCAAACTGACAAATGTATAAAAACCTTTTGACCTTCTATTGGTTGCTGGGTGGTGAAACCTACTGTACATATTAATTAATTCAATAAATTGTAAATAGGTCTAGTTTTTTATTCATGTGCATATTAATTATTAAACTTTGACTATGATGTGATATATTTACATTTAACTTCAAAAGACAGATGAATTAATCGCGAAAATATAATTTATGTAACAAGAATGCAAATAAATGCTTATTTTAATAAACGTCATAATAATAATGAAAACCCTGTATCATGTGAAAGGTAAAACATATACTCAATATAGATTATAGCCGTGTGGGCGAAAAAAAGTCCCTTGCTCGGCTATCAGCCCTCTCGTTCTAATACGAATGTTCCATCTAGGTTCTAGCGACTGTGTATTTCGATTAACCGTATGCAACATGTTCAAACAAGTCAAGACTGAATTTATGCATCCACGATCGCGAATACATGGCTGAAACACAACAAATAATATTTTGATATGGGTCAGTTCGTGCGGTTCACTTGCAACAGATGTTCGCGCGCAACATATGTTTGCGCGATTGCCGCGTGCGTTTGTTTACTTGACATCAACCAATCACGGCCCAGATAGCATTGCTACCACAGCGCTAACAAAATGTGTAAGTGAAAAGGCAAAGTCGCCGCCCGGACACCAAATAAAATGCAGTCATAGTGGTGCCACGTCGCGGAGTCTAAATAAACGAGACTCAACCACGAAGACGCGAACAGCAGCAGCCCACTGCTGGCCCGCCAACGACCGCGTCCGCAGGAGTGTCGACCGTTAAGGAGCTGATAAAGCAGCTATCTCCGTTGCTAAAGATATCGCGTCCACGTGCAAGATCGCGTATTGCCGAGTGTGCCACTGTTCTGACATCGACGCCGCATAAGAACAAGTTTGCTATGCAGCAGGCGAAGAAAGAACGCATACCCAAGCTCAAGAAAAAGTCCCTGGCGGCAGGAGTGAAGAGACACACGGCAAAGAAAAGGCGCGTGAACTGCAGTAGCGAGGAGGAAGAATGGCCCTGCATTATCTGCGGAGAGCCATTCAAAGATAGCAGATCACGAGAGGTGTGGGTGCAATGTCAACTGTGCAAGAAATGGACCCACGAAGATTGGACCGCGGGACAGGCCTTTTTCACGTGTCCCAACTGTGAATCGGAGAGCGATTGACTGTGCATTATGTGCCATATGTTCATCTGTTGCCTGATGTCGTTTAATATGCTTTAATAAAGTTCGTATTTCTTATTTGAAATTATTCAACGCATTTTGCAGATTAAATTTATGTTTGTTTCACAACAATTTCTCATTGTTGCAAGACGCCCCCTGGGGGCTGGTTGCCCCACACTAAAGGGCGTCTTGCCCCACGTATGGGGCAAGACGCCTCCTTTGGATTTTTTTTATTGACGATCATAACAGTTAGTGCCGTCAGATGACAGAATGCCTTTGGTGAAACATGGAATAGGTAAACCGCAATCGTGTGCAAGCACAAAAACCTCAACATTTTCACTGTATGTTTAAATATGCCCATTTTCCCTTAAGGGGGGCTCCATGCCCCACCCTACCCTAATAGTTTTGGCCTGTTATCTAAAAGATTAACAAATTATTTTGACAAATTATAATCACAGACACAGTGACTCCAGATGGCAAATCTAATCCCAACAGATAAATTGCTGTGTCTTAATGTAAGAATAAGAAATAAATTATTATTATTATTCCACTTATCAATGATCATGAACATTAAAGTTCCTATGATCCGATTGTTACAAGTTCTATTTGTTTTGTAATAAGCATCTATTAGCAAAATAAGACAGTTTAATAACAGTACAAACCACGACTTTGCACACATTCGTAATAGTTGAGAATAAATGTGTTGATATGCAGCGACGTCGCTTGGTTCTTCTGAACCGGTCCCGCCATGTTGTGACGTCAGCGGGGTAATTTTTTCAAGGAGGGTTATGTCAATATACATGACCGAATGCAGTCAGGAAGACATCGACCTTCGCGAATCTGATGATTTAGATTCAAGTCTGGAATTGTCATTTGAAGTCGAGGATGTTGAGGAACATTGTCGTGATGTTAGTCCTGAAGGAAATATAAAGCCATACAGGTATGAACCGTATTTGGCTATAGACGAAGTTGCAGGCGAACGTGCCGGCAGTGCCAAGCAGGAATGTTTCAGTGCTAAAGACGATTGACTGCAGAACACGGAATGGTAATAACAACAACTATATTCTAGAATACATTATATTAGCAGTGGTATATAATCCATGCGATGTTGGCAATGTGTAGTTCGTCGTGTTTATATAAAGAAAGTTCGCAAATAAAACCAGGCCGCGCATGATCATCATTTATGGTGGGGGCACAAATCGTGCGTCCTATCGTTTTTGCCGTTTTAACAAAACCTGATCAAATTCTTCTATAAGATACCGATGTGGTAAGTCTCTAACACTTATTCTGTCAAATTTCTGCAAATGAACGGTTAGAAAAGTTGAATTTTCCTGTCGTGAACATATTAAGTCCTATATCTGTTCGAGTTTGCACTTACGCACTTACTCTACTAGATTAGTTGAAGAAACAAAATCGGTAACGTAACAAGATATGCCGTTTTCACAACAATCTGAATAAAGTCGTTGCCCAACAGGCAGATATTATAAATCATTAACAGTTATTGCATAGATTAAGTTCAAACAAGGCAATACAAATTATGTTGAGTGAATTGCGATAATCGATTGACGAAAAAATCGAACGTCACCGGCATGCCCAAAACAAGGTTAATGCTAGTCCGGCATCTACCAGGCGGGGCCGTATTATTACGGCTTTACATTTCATTTTTATCTCGTGATATCTACCCCAAATTGTTCACTTCAATACAACATGTAATTTGAGTTACGTTGCTAAAACAATTTTCGCCCAAAATCACCTTATTCTGTAATACGTTTACACCAACAGTCACCGCGGGTGCGTTTCGCCTGTTGGATCCACTTACGGCATAAAAGGTTATCTTTTGGAAATGTAATGTTGTCATTTGAAGTATTGGAAGAATTGGCTGCAAAGCAACGCTTAGGCATATTTGAAATTAAGCAACAACAACTATAACAAAAATTACGAGATAACGCAAACAATGGCTCAATGGACATACGCTTCCCCCGTTCACGTCATTTTCGGTTAACCTCCTACTCAAAAGGAAAGTCTCGTTTCCTAGCAGTTAAGTCAAACTTCTTTAAAATATAACCATTCACAAATTTTCACCAATACACGTAATGAATTAGGTTTAGGTTTTTAATATAGAATAATGACAAAAATCGCAACAATCGTGTCATGGCCACATTAAACAAACTCAAACATCTTTATTCGTCCCCACAACGTACTGGCGTTACATTGCGCAGTTTTATTTAAGCACAAGTAGACCTACTCATGATGCTTCACTTTAATATGCATTTTGCCTGTGTCACAAATACTTTGGTACAGAACACAAACACCAACCCATGTCTGTCCCCCTGGCATGGGGCATAGCAAAATACCCATCCTCCGGAAGGGAAAACTTGGTAGGTAGTAACCACTTTACGATATGTCCATGTGGAGCAGACAGTTTCGCTTTAACAAGAAAACAAACATGTACCATCGAACCTCGCTTTACAGCCACCTCGCAATTCAGGTCACTCTGGGACAGTTCGAAATTATTTTGTAATAGTACCGTTTAGGAAACTCGTCCCCCAAATATGGTCACTTGCCCAGTCCCGAGAGTGACCTTAATAATGAGGTAAAAGTGATGTTCCACCGTACTCGAGGCTATATTTGGCGGAGATAGATCGTAGAAATTGGTGGTGCAGAAAAGGTGATAAACAAATGGAATTACTGATTGATAAGTGTTTTTCTTGCCTTAATATCATTCATAAAGTTGCAATAAACATATATTGAGTAGCAGTTGTGCTTAAAGTTAGTTAGTTAAAGTATTTTAGAACACCTTAGTATAGTGAGTGATAATAGGGTAACTAACTTAGCCTTCGATAAGTTGTAATCAAGATTTAACAAACCTGATTATGTGGTAGAATATATAGGAGATAAAGTAACAACCATCAAACTACTTACATAAGATAATATCTGTGTAAGGCAGTACTTGTTAGATATTTTGATTAGGTAGCATTGTTGTTAAGATTAAGCAAAGGCGATAGTCGGGCGGCGTAACCTAAATAAATAAAGCAGCCTAACGTAACATCATTGATTGTATTTAAATTAGGTCACTACCGGTAAATGTTAGCGTTCGTGTCAGGATAAATAGTCGGCTGTGTAATTGAAATTTGTAACCTAAAGTGTGCTGTAGTACACAGGAAACAGTTTTTATAAAGACTAAGTTAGTTAAGTTATTAAATAAATTCTGATCGGGATATGGCGCCTTGCAAGCGGCAAGTCAAGGCAAAGCGACACTTGATGTGCGATCACTGCCACAGCTGGGTAGATTTTGCATTGTCCGGCTGTGGGAAGTCATGGGCAGAAACCATGGAGGAAGGATTCACCTTTCAGTGCATTGGGTGTTGGAAGGTGGAGTGTCTGCAGAAGGAGATAGTTAGGTTGACAGATATTGTGAAGGGAATGGAGATGGGAATTAGCAAGGAGGCAGGTCGAATGGAGAGAGACGAATGGATCGGAAGAGAATGTGAAGGAGAGAAGACGACAGGAGGGAAAGACAACAACCAGACAGATGCAAACCGAAGAAGGAGCTATTCTAAGGCAGTGATTGAGAGGGCAATGAGGAAAGAGAGGGTGTTTATTGGCGACTCCATTATGAGAAAGACGGACAAGACACTGTGCGAGGAGAAGGACGTCGTTGTTTGTTTACCGGGGGCTAGGATTGAACATGTAACTGACAGGGTAGAGAAGGTATTGGGACATGGCAAGGGGGGGTCTATACTGGTACATGTAGGAAAAAATAATGCAGACAGGTAGGGGACAACTGCGATAGTACAGAAGTATAGACAGTTAGTGAGGAAGCTAAAGAAGACGAGAGTTGGACAGGTTATTCTGTCAGGAATTTTGCCAGTAATGGGAGGAAAGGGGTCAACGTATAGAAACTGCAAGAGGATGGCAATCAACGCACTAGTTGAGCAGATGTGTGAAGAAGAGGGGGTGGGATTCACAGATTTATGGGGATACTTTGTTGGGAGGGAAGATATGTACATGAGAGATGGCCTCCATCTTAGTAGAAAGGGGCAGCAGTTTTCTCAGAGAACCTGCTGCGATCTGTTGACAGTGGGACAGGTTGCATCTATTTAAACTAGATTCGCAGGGGGGACTCACAGAAAAGCCTGAAAATGGAGGCATAGATAAAGACAGCACAAATGAATCAGCAAATAACAGTCTGGAAAACTCTTCTGAAGCTGGATATAAATATGTTTGTTTAAATGCAAGGAGTATAGTAAATAAAAGAAATGAACTAAACATTATGGTAGAAGATATTGACCCTCATATAATAGGTATAACCGAATCCTGGACCACCCACAGGTATCAGATGCTGAATTGGGACTGACAGGATATGTAATGTTTAGAAAAGATAGAATAGGAAGAAAGGGAGGTGGAGTTATTTTATATATTAAAGAATCTATTCAGGCTTACGAAATAAAATTAGAAAGAGAAGCAGATTGCGAAGAAGCTGTTTGGTGTAACATAGTTACAGGAAACTCAACGTTAACAGTTGGGTTAGTTTATCGAAGTCCAAACACAAGCAGAGAAGAGAATGAAAAAATACAAAACGCTATAAGGGAAGTAAGCAAACGGAACTGTATTATTATGGGGGATTTTAACCACGGGCATATACAATGGAAATCTCTACAGAGTATGGGGAGAGAGGACCACAAGTTGTTAGTTTTAGTTCAAGATACATTCCTTTCTCAAGATGTGCTAGAATGAAAGTGAAATGTGTTGAACATAGATTTTACATCTCACAGAGATAAGATTAGTTGACAAATGTCAAAACCTTGAGCCACACACTGGGGAATTACTTGATCACAACCAGATACATTTTACCATCAAAAGTAAAATCAGAAAGGAATAGTAAAAAGAAAGCAGTATAGGAGAAATTTCTAAAAGAGGAAGGGTATAAGAGGCATTAGGAAATATTTAGCAAAAGGAATAGACTGGAGATAAGACACTAAAAATAAAGACTGACAGAATGCTGGAATATATTAAAAAGAGTGAAATTAAGTGCATAGTCGACAAATTTGTACCCTTCAAAAAACAAGGGAAACGGTCCAAAAAGAAACACTTATCGAAAGAAGCCATTAGAAAAATTAAGTATAAACAAATGATGTGGAAGTCATATAGATGTACTGGAAATGATGAAGACTACAACAGTTATAAAGAAGCACTTAACCAAGCTACAGCTGAAATTATAAATTCAAAGAGAAGCTATGAACAACAATTAGCTATTAATATAAAACATGACAGCAAGAGTTTTTATGCGGATGTTCGAAGCAAACAGAAAGTTCAAGATAAGGTCGGTCCTCTAGAAGATAGTGCTGGAAATATAATATCAGAGGGATTCTTAATGGCAGAAGACCTGAATGAGTACTTTAGTTCAGTGTTTACCAGGGGAGATATTAGTTCACTGCCAGTACCAGAGGCTAAGTTCAAGGGGGCAGATTCAGACTATTTAGGACAATTAATTGTAACCCCGGAAATGATAGCTAAGAAAATAAGGGCTATGAAGGATAATAAATCACCTGGAGTGGATAGGATTCTGCCCAGACTACTATTGGAAATTGTAGAACAAATTGGCGTACCGCT
>JAHLWY010000669.1:0-52792 GCA_020002185.1 Paraescarpia echinospica | reverse complement strand
CGTGTCATCCGTAGTCTCGTGACATATCTCGGTCATAGTCTCGTCTCTTGTCTCGTTGCTACTCTCGTATGACGTGTCATCCGAAGTCTCGTGCCATATCTCGGTCATAGTCTCGTCTCTTGTCTCGTCGGTACTCTCGTGTGACGTGTCATCCAAAGTCTCGTGATATATCTCGGCCATAGTCTCGTGTGATGTGTCATCCGTAGTCTCGTGACATATCTCGGTCATAGTCTCGTCTCTTGTCTCGTCGGTACTCTCGTGTGATGTGTCATCCATAGTCTCGTGTCATCCGTAGTCTCGTGACATATCTCGGTCATAGTCTCGTCTCTTGTCTCGTCGGTACTCTTGTGTGTCGTATCATCCGAAGTCTCGTGTGATGTGTCATCCGTAAGTTGTGATGATGTCTTTCAGGGTAGTGTAATAGTTTGGTCGGTACTCTCGTGTGACGTGTCATCCGAAGTCTCGTGCCATATCTCGGTCATAGTCTCGTGTGATGTGTCTAGTTGATCTAAGTTCAATTCGTGACACGTGTTGGTCAAAGCATAGTGTTTCGTTGTCGTGACACGTGTTGGTCAAAGCATAGTGTTTCGTTTGTACAACTAGTTGGTCTGAGTTCAATTTGTGCAGCGTAATCGGTTAAGTTTCTGTTTCGTTTGCGCAACTAGTTGGTCTGAGTTCAATTCGTAGTTGGTCTGAGTTCAATTCGTGCCGCATGTTGGTCAAAGCATAGTGTTTCCTTTGTACAACTCGTGTCTATAGATCGATTCGTTCAGTGTATTGGTCAAAGCATAGTGTTTCGTGTGCGTGACTAGTTGATTAGAGTTCAATTTGTGACACGTGTTGGTCAAAGTGTAGTGTTTCGTTTGCGTGGCTAGTTGATCTGAGTTCAATTTGTGACACGTGTTGGTCAAAGTGTAGTGTTTCGTTTGTACAACTCGTGTCTATAGAACGTACTCTCGTGTGATGTGTCATCCATAGTCTCGTGACATATCTCGGTCATAGTCTCGTCTCTTGTCTCGTCGGTACTCTCGTGTGACGTATCATCCCAAGTCTCGTGTCATCCGTAGTCTCGTGACATATCTCGGACATTGTCTCGTCGGTACTGACGTGTGATGTGTCATCCGTAGTCTCGTGTAATGTGACATCCGTAGTCTCGTGATATATCTCGGTCATAGTCTCGTCTCTTGTCTCGTCGGTACTCTCGTGTGACGTGTCATCCGAAGTCTCGTGCCATATCTCGGTCATAGTTTCGTGTGATGTGTCTAGTTGATCTAAGTCCAATTCGTGACACGTGTTGGTCAAAGCATAGTGTGTCGTTTGCACAACTAGTTGGTCTGAGTTCAATGTTCGATTCGTTCAGCGTGTTGGTCAAAGCATAGTGTTTCGTTTGTGTGACTAGTTGATCTGAGTTCAATTTGTGACATGTGTTGGTCAAAGAATAGTGTTTCGTTTGTCCAACTAGTTGGTCTGAGTTCAATTCGTGCAGTGTAATCGGTTAAGTTTCTGTTTCGTTTACGCAACTAGTTGATCTGAGTTCGATTCGTGTCGTGTGTTGGTCAAAGCATAGTGTTTCGTTTGCACCACTAGTTGGTCTGAGTTCAATTTGTGCAGCGTAATCGGTTAAGTTTCTGTTTCGTTTACGCAACTAGTTGGTCTGAGTTCAATTTGTGCAGTGTAATCGGTTAAGTTTCTGTTTCGTTTACGCAACTAGTTGGTCTGAGTCCGATTCGTACCGTGTGTTGGTCAAAGCATAGTGTTTCGTTTGCACCACTAGTTGGTCTGAGTACATTAATATCTCTGTACTGAACTACACAGACATGAGTGGTTAACATATCTGTACTGAACTACACAGACATAAGTGGCTATCATCTCTACTGAACTACACAGACATAAGTGGCTATCATCTCTACTGAACTACACAGACATAAGTGGCTATCATCTCTACTGAACTACACAGACATACTTGTGAAGTGTAAGACTATTAGTAAGGTTCCCAACATATGCTTTGCATTACACTATGAAAAAGACACAAGATGAGGTTTGCACAGTTTATTCGTGAACAACACAAACGTATTTACATGTCACGCTCCATAACTGCAAGAACCATATGTTTCATAATGTTTCGCCACTGTTTCGAAACGGATTCTTGCAACCAAGTATTGATATTACACAACTGTTCGACTGTCACGTCGGATAGTTTCACACCTGCGTCTAACAAAAACACTCAAACAGTCTTTCACCATCTAATTGGTCTGAGTTCATGGACGTGATGTGTGATTCGAGGATGACGTTAGGCATAGTACTATCGTGGTACAACTGTGATGGTGGTCGGTTGACAGATGGTGATGCTGAAGATGACAGTGACCGTCGACGTTTTCGTGACGCAGAGGTAGTTGGAACACTGTCAGCAGTAGCGATGCCCTCCTTTTCTTGTCGCTGAAACAGTAACGAGATGAGCTTAGTAATGAATGGTCAACTGATATGTATAAGAAAAAATATAATATTATGGTCTTTTGAAAAATGTTCTAACAAAATGACATGAATAACATTTGAACACTATGAAAAATTGAAGCTTACTGTTATCTCTTCAAGTTGTTCTTCAAGCTGTTCTTCAAGTTGTTCTTTACGTCGCCGCTGTTTATCTTGCTTCCTTTGACAGCAGCCCTGCTTCACATGAGCGGACCGATTCGCTTTATACTTGAAGGTACTGCCACACATACAGCAAGTATAACGAGACAACAGCTTCTGACGCTTCGTCGGAGGTGACGATATCAGGTTGATGATCGGGTCGGTTGACGGAGCTGATGACAGAGACGAAATTGGTTTGGTCGTCGAACTGGTCGTTGAACTGGTCGTTGAACTGATCGTTGGACTGGTCGTTGACTGTTGGTCCGGGTTGATTGTCGGGGTCGAGAGATCGAGTGGTCCCGTAGCCGGAGAAGGCTGCGCCTTCGGTAGCAAAATCCCTTGTCGGACGTCATCACTAGTCATGTTGTTCATCTTCCAAAATGTAAGATATTATGACCACAAAAAAACAGACGCAGGCCTTTTATAACAGTTCGACAGAACATAAAGGTCACGTGATCGTACCGAACGAACATTTGTCCACTAGGGGATGATGTTTGTAGTTCGTGATGTATCCGTCAGGGGGCTCTATTGCACGCAAGCGTGCAAGAGACACGAATATTTGCAGTACTCGAACATTTATTTTACAAGTTGTCCGACAGGTGGCACCACTTGTAGTTCACGACATATCCGCCAGGGAAATTTAGTTCCAACAAATTCCGCCAGGGGGCACCATTTCTGTTTTGGCGGGAAATAATTAGTTCACCAACTATCCGCTAGGGGGCGCTATTTTAATTCACCAACTATCCGTCAGGGGGCGCTTCAATAATGTTGGCGGGAAATAATTTTAGTTCACCAACTATCCGCCAGGGGGCGCGATAGTTCTAGTTTGGCGTGAAATAATTTTTGGCGGGAAATAATTAGTTCACCAACTATCCGTCAGGGGGCGCTATTTTGGTTTTGGCGGGGAATAATTAGTTCACCAACTATCCGCCAGGGGGCGCGATTATATTTTGGTGGGAAATTTTTTAGTTCCTAAAAAAATCCGCTAGGTGGCGTGCTATTCTAGTTCCGAAAAAAACCGGTAGGGGGCGCCACGTGACCTTGACCTACATCCGGTACTTGACCTTGACCTACATCCGGGTACTTGACTTTGACCTTTGACCTTTACCTACATCCGGGTACTTTGCACTTGCACCGCTGCGCCGTCCCCGGTACTTAACCTCTATTACTACTGACCGATAACGTATATTGAACAAGAACCACCTGGTCAAATATCAGGACCACTGTTCAATATATGTCACCCATTACTCAAATTGGACCAATTAAGAAAAACACTTGTTTGCATTTTTTTGAAAAATAACATGCTTTGACTCTATTTCCTGCTTGCACACAGCGCTTGTAGTAACTGGTGGCCTGATCCTTAATGGTCCTCGGTATCACGTACAGGAATGGAGATATGACTCGAAAGTTAGGGGGTTCAATGTCGGTGCCCTTCCCCTACTTGTTGTACACTCCTTCCAGAGTGACGTTCTCTGACGTCTACGTGAAGGTCTCGATTGTTTCGCGTCCTTTATCGCCGATATACGCCATGAGATAGTTTACCTTCTGATTTTCAGGTCTCTCCGCTAGAGGACTCTTGAAAGTTGAACGGAAACTCACAGTGCTGTTTGAAGAGTCACCAATTACTTGTCTGTAGATTGGCCGCTTGAAAATTCATGCAGGGTTTTTCGCCGGCGTTCGCCATGTTGATCGACAGCCCGTTCTAACAGTTAATCGTTTTCCGGTAACCAAACACCCACTGCGTATCGCTGTCGTGCGCTCGAGGGTGTGGTAATTCTAATCGCCCCGGCCATCCCCCTGTCAAATGCGCGGTCAAGGATGCTGGAGACGCGCGACGTAGAATTGGTCGATCACCGAGTGATAACTTGTTGCAAACTTCCAAAGTCATCTTCCCGCAAACGGTCCGCGCGTTTCTGTCGTCTTTCACATCAGACAGTGCCTGGAGTTATAGATCTTGCACACTATAGCCCATGTAACAGACCTGCAGTGGCTAATTTAGTTAATTACTATTATTATTAGTTATCAGAGAAAGACTAGAACAGAAAAACCAGAGTCACGTTATATAAAAGCATTATATAAAAGAATGCTGCACAAGGCAAGCATATGGTTGCCGTCACTGTGGGCGCGTTTCTAAAGCAACAAGGTTTGAACGATTTGTTTATTTTCGCGTCTGTGGGCGTAGTTCTTGGTGTCTACCGGAACAGATTGTAGTTGACAGTTAAGAGTCATGACTGGAATTTGGTGCAGACATTGGTCTGACCTTAGATTCACTTCGTGACCATGTCCTGGTTTTAAGATCGAACCGGAAAGATGAAATTATGCAAATAAATGCAGACCCCCTCACGTGAGTGAGCACCCTCATCCCCATAGTATGACGACATAAAAACACGCATGCGTAGAGCCATAATTCTATAAATTTCATACTATGCGTTTCGATCCCTTACGGTTTAAAGAGAATTCCCGGATTTGGCTTGAGGCCAAGCCAGTTTGTTTAAAAGGGAACTATTTTTGGAATTACGAGGAGGGCGGCAATGAACACACACGAAGAGACACGTTGACGCTCTCCACGGGAAACTACGAAAATGTTTCCCACAGTTTAGACTTATCAAAATTTCGGCAAATATAAACCACGGTGGTTTATATATTGCTTTTATCTTTCGATCTTCAAAAACCACGGACACTTTAAATGTAAAATAGAGTTGAACTGTAGGCGCACATGAATGTGCAAACGTTGTACGGACATCGTGTCTGAAGTTTCTACTGATGAATAAAACATATATATTCGTGACGAACCTGGAACGCTTGTTTGTTCAATTTCATTGACAAACATATACACCCTTAGCCTTGAGGGGCCAATGCATCACCACAGCACGATGATGCACACGGCTTGGCGAGCGACATACCCGAGGTAAGGCTCCGGTCTTCTTAAGCCATTGCGTACCGCCCAATTGAAGGAAGGAAGGAAGGAAGACGGAGGGGACAACAACTTTACAACTGACGAGCGCGCCAGGATCAGCATAAAAAAACGACGACACAACCTTATAACTGGCGAGTCAGCGCCAGGATCAGCATGAAAAAAAACGACGGCGCAGTCTTACAACAGACGAGTCAACTCGAGATCGACAACGATCGCCGGCGTGTGCCACGCATCACGACGGCGATGTTAAACACTACATTGACTTCATTCTTAAAGGTAGGTCTTTCTGGACCAGCTTCCTCATATCGGGCCAAACGATAACCACAGCTATGCTGAACTAAGTAGGTGTATGTAGTGGTTATCCGGGACGTTAGGGAGGTTGGAAGGGAAGGACCGAACCATTACGTACATTGACGAACGGCGCCGGAACGACCAACGCGAGAAAACGGAGATTGGCCGAGATGCGAGGAAATCGACGGCGCGTGCCGCCGACGAGACAAGATCGCAAGGAGACAGTGGACAGACGGCAGCGAAGGCGAAACAGCTGGGACGGTCGCATGAAATCGAAACCAAACAGTGAGGATCGCGAGAAGTCGGGGACAGTTTCAACACTGACGGCGACCGTGACGCGTGCCACAAGGTAGGCTAATCTAATCGACACTGGGCGACACTCAACAGTCCAGGAACCATTTCGAAACAACACGTAGCCTACACGACGGTGATCAAGATGAAAAAGGACTTGATAATTGACATTAGAGTGTGTTTTAAAGGAATCATTTAGAAAGGAAAAAGGTACGTGAGCATTGTATTAAATTTCGACTGAATTGTTTAAAATTGTTTTGCAGAGAGACACATAATTTCAACGAAAGAAGAAGTAGAAAGACATTATCAAAAGGGTTTAAATTTTAAAAGTTACTTTCCAATAGCAACAGCACACCAGCGGAGGGTATTGGCTTAAATACAAGTTAACTGGATGTGGTAGGGAGTGTTACAACAATGCACGGGTTGCATTACTGATTTACGTTATCTCAGAGAAATTGAGATTTAGCACAGGGTTTGTGTCAGTTTAAATTGACTAGACAATGTCAAAGTATTGACTAAAAATGTTAGGTGTAAACGTTGAGAAATTTATTGGAATTTGTATTGGCCAGCTGTGACTAAAACAAATGTTAAGACTTACAACAATATTCGTTTGCTGCGGGCCGCCAGCGAAATAGAACAATCTTGGTGTCTTCTGAAGCTTTGAAAATGATCTAAGTTTACTGAAACTGTGGTAGATTACAAAGTAGCGGAATACGTGGATCAAACAGGAAGCAAGCTGTGAGCACGTATCTCCAGGAATTTGGTTATGCCAAATTTTTTCGCAGCTACTTAAACTTGACAAATTCAGTTAACTTTTTTCGGCTGGTTGTCTTCATTGCTGAACGATTTCTAAAAACAAGAAATCGGTACAAGATTAATCCGAATTTTATGAAATAGAATAAAGATATTACGTTGAGCTGAGAAATGTTTACATATTATATTTGGCCAATATTAAAACACGGAAATTTACTGAAGTCAGAATTATAGATTACTCTGTTTGAAAGAGTTCAGCACCAACCTAACGGTGGTTGTCGAGTTTTATTGTAGAAGAAAACAATATGATATTAGCGTGAGGACGAGCGGATGTCCAGGAAAGAGTTAGTAGATGCAATGTGAAGTTAAGAGTTACGAGGAGTCTCGAACTTTTCAGTGCATCCAATTTATTAAGTTACGTAAATGTTATCGCGTAAGGAACGCGACGTAAACACGTAGAAGGTCTATGTTTTGTGGTCAGATATTGACTAAACGTGATCAACGGGTCAATATTGAAACGAGGATGTGGTTACCAATACGGGTAGGCCTATTTGTGCAATTAAATATGTGGGACGCCAATATTTAATTAGCGGAGGTTTGCAAAAGCGGGACATAAATGGATACGTCTTTGTGTCCGATCTAGGCAAATTGATCCGCGGGAATGGATTCTTGAGTAGATCGAGTCTAATCCGAATCAATTGAATGAATTTAAACGACTAAAAGACAGAGTATATTTCATTCAAATCACTACAGGTGATGTTTCAACGTTTATGTTATAGACTTTTTCGGAAGGAAGGTCAGGTAATTATTCCGGTTTTACAAAACGTTAGGAATACGGCATTACACTGACTATATCCTTAAGATAGGTTTGTACAAAAACGCGAAGTCGAAAACAAATGCTACTGGACTACAAGAATCGTCTAAAGAGTTGTGCTGTTGGATAAAACAGGTTTTCCAACAAGGAAATAGGGAAATGCAGTTCCCATGCGGTAGTCTAAAGACACCGAAAGAGCTTCTGTTAATGGATAGGCATCCAACGAGGAAGATAAAGAAGTTAAAAGAGAGTAACACGGTTACTCAAACGGTTTTAGTAGAGGGTAACTAAGACCACACTAATGACAAATGTGATCAGAATGATTACACGGTCACAAATATAAAAGTATGTGCATGTTTTATACTTTTGATTGTACCTGTTATTTAGCAAAGGTACCGAAATATTATACTACTTGAGTATTACAAATTGGTTATTATGTTAACATGGTGTCGTATTAAACTCCTAAGCATGTGTTATTACCTTGATTGCCATTATTATGTGCATGTATGCGAATATCGGCGTACATAAGACCGATAACACTTGAACGTCATTTATACATATATGTTTTGCTTACGCTCATATTGAATACGTTCAATTTTATTGTTAGAGTTGGAAGACATCTTTTACGGATGCCATTTAGCTAATCTCAAAGCTAGCTGTAGGGGGCCAGAGCTTAGTAAGATATATGTATGCGCATGTTTTGCAAATTAGCCATATAACGATAGTATCCTGCAGGATCTTTTGTTAGTTTATTGTGAGTTTAAAAATGTATTTTAAACTAGAAGTGTGTATGGTATGTAACAGACCTGCAGTGGCTAATTTAGTTAATTACTATTATTATTAGTTATCAGAGAAAGACTAGAACAGAAAAACCAGAGTCACGTTATATAAAAGCATTATATAAAAGAATGCTGCACAAGGCAAGCATATGGTTGCCGTCACTGTGGGCGCGTTTCTAAAGCAACAAGGTTTGAACGATTTGTTTATTTTCGCGTCTGTAGGCGTAGTTCTTGGTGTCTACCGGAACAGATTGTAGTTGACAGTTAAGAGTCATGACTGGAATTTGGTGCAGACATTGGTCTGACCTTAGATTCACTTCGTGACCATGTCCTGGTTTTAAGATCGAACCGGAAAGATGAAATTATGCAAATAAATGCAGACCCCCTCACGTGAGTGAGCACCCTCATCCCCATAGTATGACGACATAAAAACACGCATGCGTAGAGCCATAATTCTACAAATTTCATGCTATGCGTTTCGATCCCTTACGGTTTAAAGAGAATTCCCGGATTTGGCTTGAGGCCAAGCCAGTTTGTTTAAAAGGGAACTATTTTTGGAATTGCGAGGAGGGCGGCAATGAACACACACGAAGAGACACGTTGACGCTCTCCACGGGAAACTACGAAAATGTTTCCCACAGTTTAGACTTATCAAAATGTCGGCAAATATAAACCACGGTGGTTTATATATTGCTTTTATCTTTCGATCTTCAAAAACCACGGACACTTTAAATGTAAAATAGAGTTGAACTGTAGGCGCACATGAATGTGCAAACGTTGTACGGACATCGTGTCTGAAGTTTCTACTGATGAATAAAACATATATATTCGTGACGAACCTGGAACGCTTGTTTGTTCAATTTCATTGACAAACATATACACCTTTAGCCGTGAGGGGACAATGCATCACCACAGCACGATGATGCACACGGCTTGGCGAGCGACATACCCGAGGTAAGGCTCCGGTCTTCTTAAGCCATTGCGTACCGCCCAATTGAAGGAAGGAAGGAAGGAAGGAAGACGGAGGGGACAATAACTTTACACCATAGTTTGGATTTCTAAAACAACTTTTATATTATTTTAGAGCTACTTCTAGACACCATGTAACATATCGTGACTCGACTACGGAATGACACTGTGGTAACTCGATATGTTTATTGACGTATTTGACGGCTTGCCGCTAATCGTGTACATGCATGGGCAGTCGCTGCATATAGATGTACCAAATCATAAACATAATGATGATCTAGCTCGATTCAAGCTAGTCGAATATCACACCAATATTAATTTCGCTCTCGTGCCAGTGTCCATGCATACAGATTCAGTCATGTAAGCTAGAACAGGTATTCTGCACTTTTACTTAAGATATTATTGTTTATAATAATTATTATGCATTTTTACTTAGTACCAAACAATTATTAGAAAACAATAATGTCATTAATCACATGTGCTGCCACAGCGGAGTCTTAGTGAACTCGCCGAGTTGGAACAATTTGTGCTGCCACCTCACGGTGCCTGAGTAATCGACGCGACGTCAACAACACGTTGCATCACGACACGATGGGCAGTGTTATGTCTTCGAAGGATAATATCGCCCAGGAACCGGAACAAGACGACGTTATATTCTCGACGATACCGGAAGAATTACTTGTCCACATTCTGTCTTATTTACCGGGGAACTATCTAATTCACGTGTGCAGTCTTGTGTGTAAATCGTGGAAAGTGATAGTAGATTCTGCAACGTTATGGATACGGAAGTGTGAACGCGAAGGAGTTGCCGTTCCACCCACTGCGCACTCTTTACATTTAGATTTCAGTGTCCTTTATTTAAAAAATCCTTATGGAAGAAACCTGTTAAGAAACTGGAACGCTGAAGGTAAGTGCACCACGCCCCGCGAAGTGGTGCAACCACCCTGGTTCTGCACCCATTCGACGCAAGACCCGCCGACCACACAAATAATATTAGACCAGTCACCAGGATTGGTACTTTGCCTTGGCCTGGGCTTGGCAGTTTAGGGGGTTAGGACACTGTTAGACTTCCTGCTTGGTTACAGAAAAACGAAAAAAAGTGCAGTATATTTTTGAGAAATGACTACAATATTCACTTGCTCTGACATAAGTGCATTTGAGTAGTCAGATTTCTAGATGTGATTGTAGAAGCTGTTGACAGTAAAATGGTGTCTTTTTAGCTGATTTTATTAAGCGGAAGGGTATTTAGCAGCAATTTGGCTAGTTGACACTTTAGCCGGATTACTGCCTGCATCCATTTGTAAATATTGACAGGTGTCATACATACAGACATTTTGTAAGAGCTAGAAATATTAGCTTTTGACTAAACTCGACCAGTATGTCAATGAGATGATGACAACGGCAGGTGAGAAGTTTAATACATTTTCTAGGTCACATTTTCTTACAATCAGACAAAACGTTAACATGGTTGCCAATGGGAAAACTATCAGTGTGCTGACCCCTTAGAACCGCACCTCGGAAAAAACACGAAAACGGTCAACTACAGTCACTAAACTTCACATCATGTATCTAATATTCTACACATTTACATTGGTCACGTGATTAAAAAATTAAACAGCCTGTCTTATCGATCAAAATGTACAAGAAATTCACTCGTTTTTGTGTATATTACTGTATACATTAGTTCCACCAGGAACCCAAGTAGGTGGTACCACCTTATGGTTGATGTCAGACGTGGGCATAGATCACACTTTATATTTCAATAATATTGTCAAAGCAGGGTTGGCACGTTTTTTCCACCCTAATAAATACTGGGCAGTAAATACCGGTAAAACCCGCACTGGGAAAAACCCCAAATAATGGTAAAAGCCGGGATAACTAGGACAAACTTGTAAAAGGATTATATTTGAAGCTCCATTGCAATAAAAACTACTGTACCATCACCAGAATGAATTAATATATATTATATATCCACCAAACAGCCCCAGACATGGATATCACACATGATGCTAACTGACCAGTGCTTCAAGAACAAAATGCCGGACAGAATGTGTATTTCGTGTGCTACTTCCGCTCGGTACCCCCTCACCCCCAGTGTATATATGATGACATGTGTTACAGAATTGTTCATGTAGCCCTTTCTCTGTTTGTATAAAGTTACACCAACTATTGCGTAGGTTGGTAATGGGCAATCCAAATTTATTAATTCACAGGGATTGCCACTGTGCACAGACAATCTATACAGTGTATTTCGCATCCTGTGCACAGACAGGTACATAAAGATTACTGATCTATGTACCGCATATGCTATGTACTACAATTTGTACATATATATATATATATATATAATTTTCCATTCTAGCTAGTTAGTGACAGAAAAACCCTTGAATGCTGTTAGACATATTTACAGCACACGAACTGTCACAGATTTACAATATATAATTCAAGGGAAAAGATACCTGTGTGCATACTGCACACCTTCTATATTACTAGCTAGATTATTTACCGCAATTTGCTATATACAAAAGTGGGGGGGCTCAAACCCCCTTAGTGATCTGATATTGACCATGCTAAATTGCAGATATTATATGAAAAACAATACATGTACATCAAAGACACACTGGGAGGGTGGGAGGGAATCAAAATTTGTCTGATAGTTGAAGGCGAAGTGTTCTGTACGGCAATGCGAATCGAACTGAACGAGAACCACGATTCTCTGTTCCTACTGCAAACATTTTCCCGCGCACTCGCTGCTGGCCAATCGCGTGCCGCTCAGGTGACGCGGTTTAATTAGCATTCTGGGCCAGCTTAATTAAGCGCTGGGGCGAATTAAAGGGGTGTACAGTATTAGAGGGGAAACAGGTTGTTTTTACCACCTAGCTTATCCGCTAGGTGCTCGCTACGTTGTTACACAAAAAAGCTTTTCATCCTGAAGGCCAAAAATTCATTTCGTGTGCTACTTCCGCTCGGTACCCCCTCACCCCCAGTGTATATATGATGACATGTGTTACAGAATTGTTCATGTAGCCCTTTCTCTGTTTGTATAAAGTTACACCAACTATTGCGTAGGTTGGTAATGGGCAATCCAAATTTATTAATTCACAGGGATTGCCACTGTGCACAGACAATCTATACAGTGTATTTCGCATCCTGTGCACAGACAGGTACATAAAGATTACTGATCTATGTACCGCATAGTGCGTTTGGTAGACTGGTAAATCCCAATCAAATCCCTGAAAACTGCCTCTGTATTAATATTGCTTTCATCTCATTGACATCATGCTTTAAACAAATACAAGGATAATTAGTCAACCTGTTTGCGTTAGATGGCTATTAACTATCTTTCTAAATGGACTAGGTTTAATTGCAGGAACTAGCCAATGGTAATCTCAGTTATGGACTTATTCCCGGATAGTACCGGTAAATACCGGATTTCCCCACTGCCCGTCTAAAACCAGTTTTTCCCAGAAATGTGCCAACCCTGTGTCAAAGTCAATTAAATGTGCGATATTTAAATAAATAAGGTTACCTTCAATTTAATGTTATATTAATTTTTTTGGTGTTTTAAACAATTTATGTTGCAACATTTAATTATGTATATTATTTTTCATTTACACAATGTGTCTGCTATATATATACATGTGTATATAAATCATTTAAAACATAATACTATACAATTTAACATAATAATAGTAGTGGTCAAATGTAATAGTTTCAGCAGCCACTTTATCACGTTAATTGCTACATTTGACCATAGATGGACATTATAACGTATATTCGGATGCCAATAAAGCCACCATAATTTATATATATATACATACATATATATAAATATATATGTATGTATGTATGTATGTATACATGCATACATACATATATTTATATATTTATTATATGTACATATATATTATATACATGTATATATATTTATATACATACATACATATATCTATGTTATAAAACAGTTAATTCTCTGTTTGTATGTGCACCCACATCTCAGTAGTTTTGCATGTATCGGGCTGAAATTTAGCATGTGATCTAGTGGGTCCATTGACATGGTTTGTAAATTTAGACATTTTCGATATTCATCTGGGTGGTGGAGAACTTGGGGGGCTCAATATTTCAAAAGGCTGTATGTGGAGTTCCAGCCGCAGAATTTAATGTTTTTCTATATCATCGTAAAGATAATTATGCCATCTACAAATATGTCGCTGGATGTATGCAGAAGTTTTGAAGAGTTTTTAAGTTATTGACGTTTGAAAATCCTCAGCGCTTAACATGCACCAGGTCTACCTGTCGATGGTCAAGTAGCGCCCTCTTTCTCATTTCATATATTTCTCATAGATGGAGGCATGTGTCATTTAGCGTTGAAATTATTTCCCGTCAAATTATTCTATAATAAAAAGTGAGTGTCAAAAGTTATATTGGATAACTAAAAATATGACATCTTCTATATTATAAAACTGTTCATTCTCTGTTTGTTTGTACACCCACATCTCCGATAGTTTTGCATGTATCGGGCTGAAATTTCAACCCAGCATCCGTCCTTTGCCTGTTGCTGGTTACATCACTTAGATGGGTGAGTGTGTGCGATTTCTAGCAAAAGGTTGTCCTAATAACTAGGCCAGTGTCCAGTTATAATTTATTAATGTGGGTAGGCTGGAAAGATTTTGAGTAGGTTTGGGGTGTCTGGTACACATGACTGTCTTTTTTCCCGGGCAACATCGGGTAACCCAGCTAGTACATATACACTGTGTATATATAACTATGTGTGTGTATATTATATATATATAAACAAACACAACTAATAAATATTAGTTAATATATGGAGTGAAAACCATTTGTTGGTTACTGATGTGCTGTTGATTGCAGGGAACCTTGCCGGCTGGGATATAGAAGAAGGAGGGGATGGCTTTGCCATTGAAGATATCACAGAGTGCCCAGGCTCAGAACCACTCGATGTGGCAGTCGCAGGTAAAGGCAACAACACCCAGCTCACAACAACCATTTAATCCATTCAGGATTCAACTACCGGTAGAAACTTTGATTATCTGCTGAAAGAATTTTGAAGTGTATGCATTTTAAATCACTTCATTAATATGACGGTGTGATTATATATATATATATATATAAATTATATATATACATATATATTTATATGTACAATGTAACCTCGCTTTACGGCCACCTTGATAATACAGCCACTTCACAATTAAGTTCACTAGAACAATTCCAAATCATTTCCACAAACAGTAAAGTATAGGATATTAGTCCTGCTAATACTGTTGGGGTCACTTTTGTTCAGTCCCAAAGTTGACCTTAATAGTGAGGTTTCACTGTATGTACAGTATATACATGCTATTAACCTCTTTTCAGTTTAACACTACATGGTTTTGAGTTGAAGGGTTTCAGGGCAAAATGCGATATATCCATTTTCTAATTTTTGAGAAAAAAACAGTTTTGTGTTTCATCCTCAAAATTTAAATTAAAACTTGTAAATTAAGTTGATGTATTATTAAGAATCCAAAATTATAGAGAATGGTAGCAAAGTCTAAAATATTTATTGGAGATTTGTTGTGCAAAATGTGATAATAAATTATTTTGTTAGCAAAATACGGTATATTCATACAGTGTACGCCATCACTCCACGTAGCTGTGCGTGTGGCAAGGCGGTGCTGATTGGCTGAAAATTAATTATCGCATTTTTATAAATAAGACATGGCACTTATCACGTTTTCAAAACAAATGCTGTTTTGTGCACATAGTTTATTGGGGATTTATCCCATTTTTGTATAAATTAGATAGCATTCTAGCTCAACACAAACATTTTGTCCTTGTTTGGCCGAAATGTAAAAAATGCCATTTATTGCATTTTGCCGAGAAACCCTTCAGTGATAACACCGTGTATAACCCAGAAACCCTTAAATTATAACACTGTGTGTGACCTTCAGTTATAACACTGTGTATGACCCAGAAACCCTTCAATTATAACACTGTGTATGACCCAGAAACCCTTCAGTTATAACACTGTGCATGACCAGAAACCCTTCAGTTATAATATTGTGTATGACCCAGAAACCCTTCAATTATAACACTGCGCATGACCCAGAAACCCTTAAGTTATAACACTGTGCATGACCCAGAAACCCTTCCGTTATAACATGTGCATGACCCATAAATAATGCAAATATTTTTAAATACATGTTTATAAAATTTCAGGAAGAACAATAACAGAAAGAACCTAGGTGTGATAAGTAAGATTAAGATTTTTGAAAACTGCATCGAATAGATGACAAGATACACATTTATCTTGTTGGCATTGTTGAATGACTCCCAGGTAATGACTCTGTATGTATGATTCACGCGGATATTCCTCCATCCGTAGATGAGAATTATAAATAAAGGTCGACACATTATGTTTAGGTTGTAAGAAATGCTGGTCGACATCCTATGCCATGAGCAAGAAGAGCCAGTGTATAGACCTGCTGAAGGAGGGATGCTGTGTGTCAGTGCTTGATCAACTTAGGCCAACCATCGAGACCTCCGTATGGTATGTCGCTAGATTCTCTATTGAAGGAAAGTTACCTATTCCTATTTTTTATTATTAGTTAATATAAACACATAACAAGTTTCCTTAAATCGATAACAGGGTGTGTTGCGGCAGTTTTTTTGGACAATCTCGCAAGGTAACATAGTTTTGATGTAGCAGCGTCCCAAAAAATGGCAGACTTGAGGGCAAATAATTGGACTTGCAGCAAATGAAGTTTGCTTAAATATTTATGAACAGATGAAGGTATTCAGGAAATTATGGACAGCAAAAAGAAGAATAGGTGGGGGCTTCTTGGTGAAGGTGTATTTGAAAAAGGAAGGATCAACAAAACGGATAAATGCAAAGATTTAAAACATTGTTCTATCACACAAAGGGTGCGTGAGCCATGTGGTTGTCCAGTCTGTACTGTGCAGTGTGTTTGTCCATGACTGTAGCAATGTGTTTGTTCAGGACTGTGGCAGTGTGTTTGTCCAGCACTGTACAGTGTGTTTGTGAGTCATGTGTTTGTCTAGGACTGGCAGTGTGTTTGTGAACCATGTGTTTGTCCAGGACAGCAGCAATGTGTTTGTTCAGGATTGCGGCAGTGTGTTTGTGAGCCATGTGTTTGTTCAGGACTGTGCAGTGTGTATGTTAGCCATGTGTTTGTTCAGGACTGTGGCAGTGTATTTGTGAGTCATGTTTGTTCAGGACTGCGGCAGTGTGTTTGTTCAGGAATGTGACAGTGTGTTTGTTCAGGACTGCGGCAGTGTGTTTGTTCAGGACTGTGGCAGTGTGTTTGTTCAGGACTGTGGCAGTGCGTTTGTTCAGAACGGTGGCAGTGTGTTTGTTCAGAACTGTTACAGTGTGTTTGTGAGACATGTGTTTGTCCAGGACTGTGGCAGTGTGTTTGTGAGTCATGTGTTTGTCCAGGACTGTGGCAGTGTGTTTGTGAGCCATGTGTTTGTCCAGGACTGTGGCAGTGTGTTTGTGAGCCATGTGTTTGTCCAGGACTGTGGCAGTGTGTTTGCTAGCCATGTGCAGTGTGTTTTTGAGTCGTGTTTGTTCAGGACAGCAGCAGTTTTTTGTGAGCCATGTGTTTGTTCAGGACAGTGATTGTATGTTTGTGAGTCATATGTTTGTTCATGACTGTGGCAGTGTGTTTGTGAGTCATGTTTGTTCATGACTGTGGCAGTGTGCTTATGAGTCATGTGTTTGTTCATGACTGCGGCAGTGTGTTTGTTCAGGAATGTGACAGTGTGTTTGTTCAGAACTGTGGCAGTGTGTTTGTTCAAAACTGTTACAGTGTGTTTGTGAGCCATGCGTTTGTCCAGAACTGTGCAGTGTGTTTGTTCAGGACTATGGCAGTGCGTTTGTTCAGAATGGTGGCAGTGTGTTTGTTCAGAACTGTTACAGTGTGTTTGTGAGCCATGTGTTTGTCCAGGACTGTGGCAGTGTGTTTGTCCAGAACTGTGGCAGTTTGTTTGCTAGCCATGTGTTTGTTCTGGATTGTGGCAGTGTGTTTTTGAGTCGTGTTTGTTCAGGACAGCAGCAGTTTTTTTGTGAGCCATATGTTTGTTCAGGACAGTGACAGTATGTTTGTGAGTCATATGTTTGTTCAGGACTGTGGCAGTGTGTTTGTGAGTCATGTTTGTTCGGGACTGTGGCAGTGTGTTTGTAAGTCAATGTGTTTGTTCAGGACTGTGGCAGTGTGCTTATGAGTCATGTGTTTGTTCATGCCTGTGGCAGTGTGTTTGTTCAGGACTGTGGCAGTGTGTTTGTTCAGGACTGTGGCAGTGTGTTTGTTCAGAACTGTGGCAGTGTGTTTGTTCAAAACTGTTACAGTGTGTTTGTGAGCCATGCGTTTGTCCAGAACTGTGCAGTGTGTTTGTTCAGGACTGTGGCAGTGTGTTTGTGAGTCATGTGTTTGTTCAGAAATGTGACAGTGTGTTTGTGAGTCATGTTGTTGTTCAAGACTGCGGCAGTGTGTTTGTTCAGGACTGTGACAGAGTGTTTTTACAGTCATGTGTTTGTTCAGAAATGTGGCAGTGTGTTTGTGAGTCATGTGTTTGATCAGGACTGTGGCAGTGCGTTTGTAAGTCATGTGTTTGTTCAGAAATGTGGCAGTGTGTTTGTGAGTCATGTGTTTGTTCAGGACTGCAGCTGTGTGTTTATTCAGGACTGTGACAGTGTGTTTTTACAGTCGTGTTTGTTCAGAAATGTGGCAGTGTGTTTGTGAGTCATGTGTTTGATCAGGACTGTGGCAGTGTGTTTGTAAGTCATGTGTTTGTTCAAGACTGTGGCAGTGTGTTTGTGAGCCATGTGTTTGACCAGGACTGTGGCAGTGTTTTTGTGAGTCGTTTTTATTCAGGACAGTGGGAGTGTGTTTATGAGTCACGTGTTTGTTCAGGACTGCAGCGCGTAGAGACTGTGGCAGTCTGTTTGTGAGTCGGGTGTGTCTACTCTCTGCCTCGAGAGACGTCCTGGATGAGCGGAAGGACAAGATGACCGTGGAACAGTGGCAGAATGGGCGCTGGGTGCAGGTCAGACTAAGACACGCTCACATTTACCTTTCAAAATTTCATACATACACCCTCACAACTGCTTGTCAGGATTTACATCAAGTACCTATTTTATTCAAATATGCACGTTTGTCCCACATTTGTATGTGACTTTAGAAGCCCACATTTGCATGATGTTTGTCTCTATTATTAAGCAGAATGTGGATCTCTGTCGATCTGTATGTATCGATGTATGTGTGAGCTTATCTCCGTCAGTTTCGCACATATGGGACTGAACTGTTGTATGTGTAGATTAGACGTAAGAAAATTCTCATTTTCACAAAGGACTGAATGAATGGAACAGATTATCTGATGATTATAGACACATACCTCAGAAGGGCTGGATATATGTAGATAAAAGGGTGGGACTCTCGATAAGCCAAAGGGCTTCCTTGTCCACCTGCCATCTAGAGTTAATTCTCTGGATGGCAATCTTGTTAAATCTTGTTAAATCTATAGGTCCACCAGGGAGGTTCATAGATTTAAATTTTAATTAATAATAATTAGTGAATTTAAATCTAGTGAGTGTGTGCTTGTAGTGCTTGTAGTGCTTGTAGTGCGTGTAGCTTGGCTTTATATATTAACGTTGCAACTATCAATGGGCATTACAATATTTATATAATATATATTATTTTATTGTCATCTGACTCAGCAACTTGTACTAAGTATGTATGATATGTATACCCAGTACTCCTGGTGACCAACACCATAATTTTCTCCTCACCAAATGTAAGCTTCATGCAGAATGAATACATGATGATATAATATTTTATGTGTTTCTATTTACAGCTGAAACATATGTTCGAGGATTACCCGCAGGGAGTTCGTTATATCAGCTATGAAGAAGGCGGAAAGGATTTGCTCTTCTGGGCTGGAAACTATGGCCCAAAGATGGCAGCACCAACTGTCAGGTTCCGACTAACAAACAAACGCACATAGCAGCATTTCAAGTGTACAGGTGACAGATTGTCCATCAGGTCATGGTGACAGTGTGCTAGTATATATTTTGGTGTTCTACAGTATAATTTGTACATGTGTTACTGCATTTTAATGTTGAGAATGGACAATAATTGACTAACGTTCTACAAAGAATCCCAAGACTTCTAACTTGTTCTTTCCTTTCCTGTGACAGGGATATAACTGTGTGGTGAGAAACAATGGGCTTGATTACATCCACAACTGAACTGTGTGGTGAGAAACAATGGGCTTGATTACATCCACAACTGAACTGTGTGGTGAGAAACAATGGGCTTGATTACGTCCACAACTTAACTGTGTGGTGAGAAACAATGGGCTTGATTACATCCACAACTGAACTGTGTGGTGAGAAACAATGGGCTTGATTACGTCCACAACTTAACTGTGTGGTAAGAAACAATGGGCTTGATTACATCCACAACTGAACTGTGTGGTGAGAAACAATGGGCTTGATTACGTCCACAACTTAACTGTGTGGTAAGAAACAATGGGCTTGATTACATCCACAACTGAACTGTGTGGTGAGAAACAATGGGCTTGATTACGTCCACAACTTAACTGTGTGGTAAGAAACAATGGGCTTGATTACATCCACAACTGAACTGTGTGGTGAGAAACAATGGGCTTGATTACGTCCACAACTTAACTGTGTGGTAAGAAACAATGGGCTTGATTACATCCACAACTGAACTGTGTGGTGAGAAACAATGGGTTTGATTACGTCCACAACTGAACTGTGTGGTCAGAAACAGTGGGTTTGATTACGTCCTCACCTGAACTGTGTGGTGAGAAACAATGGGCTTGATTACGTCCACAACTTAACTCTGTGGTGAGAAACAATGGGCTTAATTACATCCACAACTGAACTGTGTGGTCAGAAACAACGGACTGGATTACGTCCTCAACTGAGCTGTGTGGTCAGAAACAGTGGGTTTGATTACGTCCACAACTGAACTGTGTGGTCAGAAACAGTGGGTTTGATTACGTCCTCACCTGAACTGTGTGGTCAGAAACAATGGGCTTCATTACGTTCACAACTGAACTGTGTGGTCAGAAACAATGGGCTTAATTACATCCACAACTGAACTGTGTGGTCAGAAACAACGGACTGGATTACATCCTCAACTGAGCTGTGTGGTCAGAAACAGTGGGTTTGATTACGTCCACAACTGAACTGTGTGGTCAGAAACAGTGGGTTTGATTACGTCCTCACCTGAACTGTGTGGTCAGAAACAGTGGGCTTGATTACGTCCACAACTGAACTGTGTGGTCAGAAACAGTGGGTTTGATTACGTCCTCACCTGAACTGTGTGGTCAGAAACAGTGGGTTTGATTACGTTGTTGTGCATGTGTTTCAATGTGTGCTCTTCCGTGCGTGTGTGCAGGCTTGTGTGCGTAGAGCCAGAATATGTATGCATGCACACACATATTATAGACACGTAGGGCTGAAGCATAGCATGTGCATACATACCAGATTTGTCAATTCAAGATGGATGTTGGAGAATTAAACATATACTGTTGTCATTCACTGGATAGTGATTGTTGAAAAAGTTAATGTCGATGATCGAGGAAACTAGTATATCTCCACTGTACATCGTTTCTGAGTTCATATAATAATATTTAAACCGATATACAGGGCTGTACTTGACTTGTGAAATCCACGGGTGACGTAGGGGGCCAAGGAGGAAAGTTTAGTCTTTCTTTATTTTCCAAGCTAACATATAGTGATTGAACAGGTTATGGAACCCGGGGGTTCTCAAACTGGGGATTACGACGCATGGGAGTCGCATTTCAGGGGGTTAGTCTTATGACCTTGTGTAATTTGTTATGTGCTGAAGGGTCTGTTGTGTTTCAATGTACAATGAATCACACACGATTTACCAGATGCGTAGGCAATGGTGTAGGCATGATAATTGTCTCGTCTCTTTAAAAATAGCAAACAAAAATAAATCTTACATAATTGGAGACAGTTCTTTGCACTTTTTGATTAGACCAAGCTCAGTCTTGTTTTGGGGAGAAAAGTCTTGAAAAACTTTGTGACATTTCTATTGCGAAGGCTGTTGTTCACCACAGAATATGCAAACCTTCCCTGATATTGGACAGGTGATATTGGACAGACAAATTATTGAACAACGATTGAAGCTATCTACCCTAACTTGTGTGATTTGGCTTTCCATCATCTGCTACCGTTTGCTCCAACTGGGAGGCTGTGCTATCCAATCTGCTATGCATCAAGGCAGCATTTTTAAACAAGCCGCAGGTGGAGCATGACCTTCGATACGCTCTCGCTGTACACATAAACCCAGAATAAACAGGCTTGTCAATGCGATGCAGCATAATCCATTTAATTGAACTTATATTGAAAAAAGTATATTTCTGTGTGGACCAGCTAAACAAAATTAATAGACTGAAGCAAAGTTGTATCCTCTCCAATCACCGCTATTAAAGTACATTGTAGTTCTTTTGGAATGAGTAGGATGGGGTCGTTTTGGACAAATTACGTGAAAAAGGGGTAATGGCGCAAACAAGTGTGAGAACCACTGGGATAGAGGCTGGACAAGATATGTATTGTTGGATAGAGCATTCCTTCCAACAAGAGAATAACTACTCAAAATGTTAAATGGAATTCAAACAGGCCGAGAAAACCTATGTATAAAAACAGAAGATCACACGCAGGAGAAATTTCGAGGATTAGAACCACAAAGGGATGAATTGAAGCAATAGGCCCAAACAGATACTTTAGTGTTGTTTCAACCCTTTATTCCAGTTGCATGGACAAGTGCAAGTGAATAGTGCTATCACTATCATAACGTTAAAGTGCTATATCGACCCTCTATTCCTGTGGCATGGACAAGTATAAGTGACTAGTACTATCACTATCATAACGTTAAAGTGCTGTATCGACCCTCTATCCCTGTGGCATAGTCAATAGTAAGTAAACCATGCAGGTAAACTGAAGTAAATATGGCTGTACCTTACCTGAAAAAGGTTCCATCTAATCGGCTTTTCTGGAGGAACGGCGCCATCTTGGTTCAGAACGAAGTCAACTTGTTTAACATAATGACAAATGTCATTGCACCATTGTGAATGTTTATTTTACTCATATCCTTGCATTCAATTGGTGAGTTCTTCCCATATACTACCACTAATTGATATTCATAGCTACCATTCATGTTGAAGTATGTGTCCGTGTGGCCTTTTTCTGTACCATTCGCCTTCATCTTTCAACTTAGCAAACTTTTCTGATGTAACGGCTCCGATCCAGCATCAATAATCAGTCGATAATACATCTCGTTTACTTCACGATCATAACGCTCCAAATGACTGTATAACTGAGTCATTTGACCTAAATAAGCTACAAACTGTGGCAAAACTTTCTTTATACCTTCTCACACAAACTTCGGGTATTTCAAATTTGTTGAAGGATCGCGGTTCTGCTTTAAATATTTCAAGTACTTCGCAACTTCAACCTTGTCTTGTAATTCATTACGTTTAGCGAATATTTGACGCATTACACGCATAATCGTAGATGCAAAAAGGCAAATGTTGTACGCAATGGGCACTGATAGACCCTATATTATATATATATATATGGGAACGGCGTACAAAACGGGCCCCCAGCCGTTTGGCGTTATTGTACTATGTAGGCCAACTTTGTGGTGGCACTGCTAAGTAACTCATAAATGAGCACTAGTGAACATTGATCGGAAGCGCGAAACGCACATTCAAAGAGGTAAGTAAAAAAAAATGTCCACCCTTTTCTTAAAATGTTTCCGTTTGCATTGAAAACAAGGGAAACTTTGGTATGCACAAGCCAAGTGAGTATGCTCTGATATGTGTGTATTAGATTTTAAAAGCATGGAGAGCCAGTGTTCAAATCGAGAATCAACCCGAAGCCGTGAAGTGCGCCCAAAACGGGCCCCTGAGTGATTCGCTATGCTAACAGTGGTTCGTTATTGTCGATATGCTGTTAGCTGTTCATACAATACACACGCCTGCATTTGTAATGTATTCTGGTATTACATTAGCTTACATAATATATATATATATATATGTCTCCATACAGCTCATAGTGACACTATATAAAATGAGTTAGTAATATTATTGGATTGCTTAAGAATATTGTATTATTATTATTACTGCATAACTGGGTAATATGTAATACCCTATATCTATATGACCAATAATACCCTATATATTAAGCAATCCAATAATATTACTAACTTATTTTATATAGTGTCACTATGAGCTGTATGGAGACATATTATACTATCGAGTAGTGTAATATATAAGTATATTGTCACCATGCATACTCTGATAATAAACTCCGTAGCGAGTGTTTCACGTCTACTGAAAGGGAATCAATCAACAAAGTGACAATCGAGTAACATAGAAAAGACATGCATCACCACGTTCGGTCCACACAAACGTCAACTTCGATTTGAGAAGAATATCTGACAAAAAACCTACAACGCCGAAGGAGCGACAACCCAGCAAGAGTGGAAATAGACGGGGAGGGAAGAGGTCGTTCGCCGTGCCACTGTGATGTCCTGAAGCTTCGACAACCCAGCAAGAGTGGAACTAGACGGGGAGGGAAGAGGCCGTTCGCCGTGCCACTGTGATGTCCTGAAGCTTCGAAAACAAGCGAGACAACTGGGTGCAGAAACCATAATGCACCAACTGTTTTCGGACAGTAAGGACGGGGAAGAACGGTAAATGTGTATAATGTGCTGCGTGGACACACAATGACTGGCCAGGGTCAGAATATGCACAATGTGTTTGCGAAATGTGTGATGATGGCTAAATAATACTAGTGGATGTGCAGGGGCCAGTCTTTGGCGCACCTTTTTAGCTAGTCAAAAATTGGGTGATGTTCTGAAACACCCCGTAGATGCAACAGTTTTATTAGAAATACGCAACATTTTCAGATAAGTCGAGAAGATGATCCCGTAGAAAAAAATAATTAGAATGAAAAATGTCAACTTTATGACAAATCTCGCTTAAAGGGCCCGTTTTCCACGCCGTTCTCATATCTATCTATCTATCTATCTATCTATCTATCTATCTATCTATCTATCTATCTATATATCTATCTATCTATCTATCTATCTATCTACCTATCTATCTATCTATCTATCTATCTATCTATCTATCTATCTATCTATTGTCTACATGTCTGATACGACCTACTCTCTCGTGACCAACAACTTGTTCAAGTTCTTCTCCAATCTAATTTGGAATTCGCTCGACAAACGAGATCCACTATCCGTATTCTGATTATCATTACATGAATTGGAACAAACGCACCGGGTAGACGCATCCTTCACGATCGAGTCTGAAACGAATGCGATGTTTTGAATAAAAGCTGCATTTTCCAGCAGAAAACTATTACCACATCACAACTTCTTCAAAGTGGTCACATCGTACAAGTGAGTGTAATAGCTTATTTACCTTGTTTACAACCTTGTTTACAATACCGTCGTGTCATTACTGGTTGTGTACATTAGATGGCACTATCAAGAAAGCACACTTCTGACCAAAATGTACCCCTAGTTGGTAGGAGACAGCTTGTGTATTGTGGTACAGTGCATATGGGCGGATCGACTTAAATCAGTTGTGTGTAAATAAATGTGTATACCTAATATAAAAAGCACAATATCTATTCCAACTCTAGACATTAATATATGTGTATATAGTTCGCGAATTCCGTTTCCTCGAATACATGAACATTTAGATAACGAACACTGGATAAGTCTACAATACAAACTAAATGATAACAACATCATGCTTAATAACATAAAATATAGCACTACTAAAACTACAACATGTGATACGTAATTATATTGGGAACAGTCAGAAGAGTGGATAGCGTTTAGGAAAAGGTTATTTTGAATAGCTGATGTGATATGTTGCTGACAATTAGCAACGCACCCACAAATCCAAAGTGTCAACAATTATTGCCATTATGTACAGACCAAGATACCTACTTGACAAAAACTCACTGTTCATATTATATTGTGCACTATTTCTCCCTTATATATCATACTGCTGTGAAGTCTGGGGCAGCACTTATAAAACTATTGTTCACAGTGTTTTTATTTTACAGAAGAAAGTATTCAGGCTAATTTGCAATGAGACTTTGTATGTCATAATAATACATTATTTTGTGATTTAGGTATTCTTAAACTGCCTGACATAATACAATTGAGAATTTCTATTGTAATGTTTAAGGCTAAAAATAAGATGTTTCCGTATAACCTTCAATAATTCTTTGCTACGTCAAAGTAAACAAAAATAAAACACGTGTAGGCTCGCATAACTTTGAAATATATGTCAATATCGGTATATGGGGTTAAATTATGGAACTCCTATGATGAAAAGATAACTAGTTCAGCTACAGTTTATATACTCAAAACAAGACTTAAGCACTTGTTTCTTAATAGTTACTTTGCACACACGTAAAACGGAAATGATGAATATGTGACTATATGTTTATATATATATATATATATATATATATACATAGAAATGTAATTGAAAAAATGAATGAGATTGCTTTCTAAAGATAGATTTCTATGTTGTTCCAAATGTTTAACATACCTATA
Organism: Paraescarpia echinospica; assembly: GCA_020002185.1. NCBI lineage: Eukaryota > Metazoa > Annelida > Polychaeta > Sabellida > Siboglinidae > Paraescarpia > Paraescarpia echinospica. The sequence goes on along the minus strand of JAHLWY010000669.1, from coordinate 26,680 downwards.
TATATATATTTATATAAGTACATGCAACAATTCTATCTTCCCCCATTTCCATGTGTAAATGTTTCTGTATTGTATATTGCGTGTACGTAGTTTTCTTTGTATGTATTTTCCACTTGGAAATAAACAATCAATCAATCAATCAATCAATCAAAGCTGAAAGAAAAATATCAATGTTGGCGAAACTAGGAAATAAAACAAGAAATACGAGAAACAAATGGCGCAGTGAAGTGTGTTAAAGACGCGAGTGGTGAAGAAAATATTGTATTCGGGAAAAGAAGACATACCAAGCGAAGGCCGTAGCTGAAACAAGGGAGATAAACAACAGGATGTTTACTAGAGCAGTGAACACGATCGGGTAAGCTGATCTCCAAGCTGGGCAGAGAAACAGACAGATGTCGCAAGGCAAGGGTACTGTTCGAACATTTAGACGTTTGGGATGGAATATTTCAAGAATCAGTTTCCAAGATAAAAGTCTGAGAGATCGCAATGCTACGCATAGTGAAATAAAACGTAATATATCATAAACGACAACATTATTTAAAATATGGAGCGCGTTGGCGTAGCGATTAGAGCGTAGAATTCTCAACAGAGAAATTCCTGGTTCGAATCGCCTTGCTGCCGCTTTCACTTCAGTTCACTCACCTATATGAACGAGTATTTAGCAAAACGCTTTGATTGATATTTGTGTACGAATATTCCTCGCGCAGTATTTGTAGCGTGGCTGACAGTTTCCCAGTGCAATTGAGATGGTTATCGATAGAGCAGTTCTGCCAGGCAGTAAAGTAAAAAGCGCTTTGAACAATCCTAACGACTGGATACCGAACTATATTACAACTGACATTTCACTTTCTAAATACTCTCAGAGATAAACAAAATGATACGCCTTGGTCAAGTTGTGGCATGTAGTTTTCTCTACAGCTACATGTTTCAACGATGAAGTTAGTGACGCATTCCCATATGCAAGCCGCCTGCGAGTAGGAACCTAAGTAGCGCAGCTTTTTAACGATCACACAATTACCATGGGGTGACGGCAAGTTGATATCCTAAATGACAAGAAATCTGCACCGCATAAGCGGTTGAATGGGGATTTTGCACTAAATTGGATAAGCATTGAGTATATTTTCCGGCATGCGCAGGTTACGTTACATTGCATGCCATTGTGTGCGTGTCGTTTATGTTCTACTTGTTACCAAATCACAAAGATTGTCAATATTTTCATCATGTTTATCCAAATTCCTCTGTGGGAAATGATTATCAATTAAGTATGAAGTTTCATATCCGAAACGTCTACTGGAGCAAACGAGCTTCTTCTAAACTTAGCTGACGAGAAGTTATGTGATTAAAATAAAACTCTGGTCTGTTTAATGAGAATGGCTAAACTTTTGGTTCCGTATCAGTTAAGACGATCTGTATTAGTACTTTGACGTAATCATAATATCAAAATTAAGTTTGGGGAAGTTGGAGTGGACGAAATAGCAGTGGAAGATGCTTAATGCGTGCTTCAAAATACGGGATTTACTTGTCGCCTTATAAGTTGCATGACTTCAGCTACGCCCCCGCACACCACACTCTGCAATTATTGTATTTTATGTTTGCTGTTGTTTTCGCCTAAACCAAAATACACTGATAGTTTGTGGTATTGTCAGTTTGCACTGTTTTGTTCACGTCAACTGCAGCGAGACGAAGACCGTTGAAGACGAGGTGTGAGAGGGACTGAGAGTAGAAACTCGTGCGAGTGGCCATCATGTGGCTGAAGGTGGCCGTTGTCGTCATTGGCCTGCTGCAGTTGGCAGGTAAGCGCTGTCGTGTTTGAGTACAGACAGACAGACAGACAGACAGACAGACAGACAGACAGACAGACAGACAGACAGACAGACAGACAGACTGAGGGACAGACAGACAGACAGACAGACAGACTGAGGGACAGACAAAGAGACAGACAGAGAGACATACATACATACATACATACATACATACAGACAGACAGACAGACAGACAGACAGACAGACAGACAGACAAACAGACATACAGACAGACAGACAGACAGACGGGCAGAAGGACAAACATATAGACAGACAGACAGACAGACCGACCGACAGACAAACGAACGGACGGATGGACGACAGGTTGTTGGGTGGGCAGACAGACAGACAGACAGACAGACAGACAGACAGACAGACAGACAGACAGACAGACAGACAGACAGACAGACAGACAGACAGACAGACAGATGGACAAATACATAGACGGACAGTCAGACAGAGAGAGGGACGGACTGACGGACGGACAAATAAACTGACATATATAAGGACAGACGGGTAGACGGACAAATAGACAGGTGAATAGAGAGAGTGACAGACAAAGAGACAGACGGACAGACAGACACATCGAGGTGACAGGTGCAGTCTACGCTTGAAGGATTTGAACGCATCGTGATACTACTGGCTAATCTGCCCGATACTCAAACATTCATTGAATCAACAAAGCAATCAATCATGTATTGAATTTAGTTAGATATTCATTCGCCAAATGTAATTCTATACTGATTTGATGCTTTCTGTACATAAATTTGACGTGTAACGATAACTATTATAACGGAAATGTCAGAGTTATGATAGCACTTGATTTCTACAAAGGTAACACAAACCATTAAAACGAACACGGAAGAAAAATTGACCCAAGATAAGATAAGACAACGGCTTTTAACCTTTCATGGTCACGACTTAAAATTCCAGTCTTGGGAATCCCATGTCTTTGAGCAGTTAGCTTGTGATCAACAAAACAACACGTAATTGTGAAATAAATAAACTTAGCAAAAATTACGAAAATTAGAACAACTATTAAATAATCTTGCTGAACGCGGAGGCATCACCAAATCAGCGCTACCCCTTGGCTTATCGACGAAGAAGAGGACCCCCCTTTCAACTAGAAAGCAACAATGGCCGACGGTATCAGGAAGATCGTACGATTTCGACAATGTTTGAAAAATATTAGGCCAACGCTAATTTACATCATATTATAATATTTGTTTATTATTATTACGTCACTAGACAAGCTCATGAATGCGGTGTGTGTCTATGAAAGTGTACTTGAAGGCTTCAGTATAAACTGAATCAAAGACGGCACAGATTTTATCCTGGTGCTCGCATGACGCATTTTCAGCGGTGTCAAACAAAATACCACTTCGCCGTATGTAACGCATTTTTAATGAACAAGCTACGACAAACATCGCCTGAATTTGAAAAGCCGTATGATATTAGTCAGACTGTCTTTAAAATTCATATAACGTTTGGCATAAATAATTCGCCACGCATGCAACTGGTACGAGCAAACGGGCCAACGAAGAACAATTTGGATGCACTGCAGACTCTTGGCGACCCACTCAAAATGACTTGCCGACCAAAACTTGTGTCGCAACCCAGGGGATAAGAACCGCTGAGATAAGATGTGTTTTCTTTTTGTGTGGTCGACATTTATAACAACAATGCTGTATATAAAGGATTAATACAGCCCAAGAGAATACATTTTAAAACTTATTTGCTACCTGCTTAGTATGACGACTAACACTGCCTAACTGTTCATAGCTGCATAAACACACGCAGTTGATAGAAACAATTATTTAATGATGACTACATGTTTTCTTGTAGCTGCCTGCCGCAGACGGAGTTCAAAGCAAGTTTGGTTTGTCAAGTGTCAATAAGCCGTTCATGTGCCCAGACAAAGTGTATCAGTTCAGCGTCGCAAGATTGCACGACGTAGAGGGCAACACGTATTATGAAAGTTTTCCTATTTACACAATATAGTGTCCATGCAACGTAACTTACAAGATAAATTGTCTTCGGTTCCGTACTGAAATGAATACCTGATACGGTGTGAAAAATGTATGAAGGAGTACTGGGCAAACATTGATAGTATGGGTGCTTGTAACGTGAATATGTTTAAAACTAAAATCGACACATACCTCAGAAGGGCGGGACACACGCAACTAAAAGGGTTGGACTCTCGATAAGCCAAAGGGGTTCCTTGTCCACCTGCCATCTAGAGTTAATTCTCTGAGTGGCAATCTTGTTAAATCTTGATGTTAAATCTTGTTAAAGGATTAAAAATGCGGCTTTTCAGTTAGACTTGGTCAGTCTTCCAAAACCTATTATCCAGTACACGTTATTTAAACTTTCAAACATAGGGGTGCGTCACGTACGGTTCAATGGGTTGCAGCCGTCTGCCCGTACTTAGATCACTGCGCCAATTGCCCGATGCCTCCCATGCAGTGTGCGGACTGTGGCAGTGAAGAGGTGATGTCGTCCGACAAACAGAAATGTCTCGGTAAGTTCGCGTCGTTCGTCGTCTCCGCTCACCATATCTCCATATCGACAGAGAACCCTTTCCTTTGCTCAGAGGCAATACTTTGAACCTCGCTATCAGGAACACATTGGGATTTACATCCAGTCGTGCATGATTGTAAGAAATAAAATAAGGTCACGATAAAGTCACAGGAATTTAAGTTACAGGAAAATTATCAACTTTTAATATTTACAGTCACGTGTATTTACATTATACGTTGACATGCGAAACATAGTCATGTGGAACATTAGTCTTAATCGTAAACATTAAAAACAACGTAATGCCAGTTTCATAATATTAATGAATAATTACTCATAAATAGCTAGTAGAAATATGAAATAACACTTTTAGGAGGAAACGTAAACGGCAGAGTTTCATAAGAATATTTATCTGTGAGAAATGTGCAACACAGTGGCAAATTATTTTTGACACATTCGCCGCAATAAATAAATTATATCGTGTCGAATTATCAGTCAAAAGTGAACAATATTTTGTAATTAGTATGCCTACATAGTCTTCAAAATAATAATGTGACTTTATTTCCTATGACTCTTCCTTTCCTAAAATTTGGAATTTATACTCTTTACATTGACTTTTATCCGTTGACTTTGGTTTCATCCACCGTCAGATCCGGTGTGAAGATATAATTTGGGCAGCGCTGTGGCTCAGTGTTTAGTTTCAACCACCGTCAGATCCGGTGTAGAGACATGATTTGTGCAGCGTTGTGGCGCATTATTTAGAGCATCGGATTCTCGATCAATATATTCCGGGTTCCAATCCTGTGCTCCGTGTCAAGCCTCGGGCGAATTCGTTCACTCTACGTCGCTCCAGTTTCCTCAGCAGTTTGAACGAGAAGTTGACCATAGTCAGTGGTGCATATCCATGTACGAACAGTCTTCACGCAGTAATTGCAGCATGGCTTCCCAAATACCTCGAGGTGATGTTTTATTGAACATGTCTTTTGTTGCTCTCCTCCTTATTCCCTGCTGTACGGGAGTGCGGGTCAGGTTCAATATTGCCGAACCACTCGTTGTGTTGTTTTCTTTCCAGAGTGTTCTACCCATATCTCCCTCTCTCCACTTTTCATCCTCCCCCGATCTTCCCATGTCCCTCCTTACGCAGTCCTCCCATCTCATGTGTGGTCTTCCCCTTTTCCTGTCTTCTTTATGTTATTCCGCCTCTACTCTCTGCCAGGGAGTGAAGTGGAACACGTTGTCCCAATGACTGCATACCGCGCTAAACTACAACTTACTTTTGCATAAGTGCCTGTGCGTGCCTGTGCGTGCCTGTGCGTGCCTGTGCGTGCCTGTGCGTGCCTGTGCGTGCCTGTGCGTGCCTGTGTGTTTCTGGGCGTGCTTGTGAATACCTGTGCGTGCCTGTGCGTGCCTGTGCGTGCCTGTGCGTGCCTGCGCGTGCATGCGGGTGCTGGAGCGTACCTGCGCGTGCCTGTGCGTGTCTGTGCTTGCCTGTGACCAACTTGCAGCAAATCAAAATCGTACCGAATACATCGATCGGAAAACAAATTTCATTTTAACTCCCGATGATGTAAAATGTCACGGAGAAATTGGATGCTCTATTTGTCTAAACTTGAATAACAAAGAATAATATCTTGTGAACACGGACAGTCATCCATATGCACAATCACGTGGTTTACCCCGGTTCAGTTTATTTATAAAACATAACTCAAACTAATGCTATGCGATCCGTCACGAGCAATTAGTACCCCTAGTGGATGGTGAAAAGTACCATTGCCACAAATTGTGTTTGAGTTGACACAAACCCTTTGACATTTACTGTTGACAATGCTAATATAACGTGCTTCAGGTTGGTGTGTACATTTGGTTTTCACATATACACATGTCACGTGGGATTAATTATTAACGTAACTAAAATACAGCCATTCCTGATTAGCATATGAATGTTGACATTATATTCAGGGAATATATGGCTTTTCCGCGATTGAAATTGTCATGCATGTGGAAGGAGCTCAGTTGCCACGTTTGTGCAAAACAAAATCGTTCTTCAGGTGAAGCAGTGCCAGTTAAACCGGGATTCGTGCGTATCGTAACATCGCCAGATAGTCGGACAAAACAGACGTCTAGCAGGGTTTGCATTTCGCGGATGGTTGGCGCAGAACCACGCACTGTGGAAGGTTGGTTAGTAAATGTCGTGATGTTTAGATCAACACGCGCGAGATCAAGGACAAAGCAGACACATAGTTATTCAGACGCAGAGACAGGCAGTCAGACAAAAACACATATACAAAAATAGACAGCCAGACAGATTTATACACACGCACTATATTGTGATGTCTATTGAACATCTGGCCAGTCTCGTTACATATATGCATACGCGTTTTCGATTAATTAGATTATTATGCAATTATCAAAGTATTAGAAATAAATCTTATTGTATCGTTACTTAACACACCATTATATGTAATAGTTGAAATATTTATTAACGAAACCTACCACGGGAGAATAAACTGGCCATAGCCAATCGTGGCTACAGACGTAATCATTTATAATTACAAACATTTGTTCTCACTTCAATACTCCCCGTTTCCAATTCACCGTAATTACTGTACTACGTTGTACTGTACTGTACTGTACTGTACTGTACTGTAATGTACTTGAACCGTTGTTATGATACGTATGGCACGGGGCCACTGGATCATTGTAGCATTTAAGGCACTTGATCAAGCATATAATGTGTATATGAAAACATATTATCTATAGTATTTATTGTCATGTTATTTCGTATATATGCCCGTTTGTGTTGCACACATGATAATAATTTCTTCACACTGTTGATCTCACAAACAATCAATCGGCGCCGACATTGTGTGCGCCATCTTGTGATTCACCTATTCTAATAACATGACTATCCATGAATCTGCATAAATCAGAATACATGTAATAGTAATACTATTTCCGTGCTTTGCGATTATATACACGTATGTGTTGCACGCATGATAACAATGTCTTAACATTGTTGATCTAAAACAAACAATTGATCAATCGGCGCTGGCACTCTGTCCGCCATCTTGGAGTTGCTTACTTCCGTCATAGAGCATAGATCAGAATACATATAATAGATTGGTAATTTTATTTACGCCGCGTATACATATGTTTACTGCATCATATCATGTAACATGACATATGACCAAAGTTTTAGTACCATTCTAACGAATCAATAACTTCACTAGGTGTAGATATGCAAGATTAATTAAAGTTGAAGTTCACACACAAATCCGCCGGTTCGTGTCTGGCAGTGTTTAAAAGCAGGTAAATGCTATATTTTAATTGCAGCTTGACGTGCTCAATATATAGGGATATACCAAACCGGTTATGGGAAAGCCGGACGGCCCGGGATTCGGTTTATCTCTCCCCTGCAGGGTACTTCCACACGGTGTGGGTCAGCTGTGAGAGATAAGGCTGTGACACTACTCTCCAGGGTAGTGTTGTTAGAAGCTCCCGAAGCGAGATCCCGAGCCGATCATTGGTACAGTTAGCTCTGTATCATAGGCAGTACGACTCCAGTGTCTTCCACTTCCCGATTCTCTCTTTTGTCTTGCAAAAATAAACTTAAATGTTACTGGGCCATTTTCAAGACCTGGAAAGTAACTGAATAACATGGAATTAATGCACCACATAGTATTTCTCTACGTTTTGATTTTCGAGGAATGGTGCCAAGCCCCGAAAGCAGCATTATTATAACTAATCTATCATGTGACATAACATATAGCCAAAGTTTTAATACCATACTTTACCAAATGTAAATATGTAAGATTAATTAAAGTTGAAGTTTACACCACAATTTAGCCTGTATGTGTCTGCCAGGGTATAAAAGCAGGTAAATTGTCTATACTGGTTGTGACTTGATGTGCGCCAACATAAATAAGATCATGTATTACGTGGTATGGATGACCACACCGGTTTGGAACGCCAAGGCTTAGGGGCCTATATAATTCTCCTTTGGGATCAGGCTGTGAACATTTTTCGAAAGACACCGATGCGTGTCCCAAGCTTATACTTATACAGTTAGTTCTGTACTATAAGCAGTATGGCACAAATGTCTCCCATTTCCTGACCTCTGTTTTGTCTTGCTTGGTGCCATTCATGTTTTGTTTTATTATTATTATTATGAATGCTGCAATTAATATGTTAGTACACAACAATACTTTAATACCTCTGAAAGCGGGATTAATATAATTAATTTATGTGATAGTTGTGGACTTGCTACACATAATATAAATTTAAATAAATTATAACTAACCGTGTGGCTATTTCGTACCTATGTTCCTATGTAGATTAAAATTCATGTTTTTATACATCATCTCATAATTATGCAAGTATTTCGCTGACATATTGTGACCAGATATGATGCGAAAACATAGTTGTAGCATCCAAATTCTACAGTGTCTAGTTAAAATCACACAACACAAAAGTATTAGCATAATGCTTGTGTGAGTATATTCGTTGACGTATGCGCTGTCCATTTTTAAGGTGTCATTTGATATAAGAAAAACAGAACAACTAAAGATAATGTTCCATATTGATAAATACTACAACATGTGCCAGTGTAACATGTAAAGGTCACTACATACTTGGCTGTTACTACAAGGATACAACATGTGCCACTGTAACATGTAATGGTCATTACATACTTGGCTGTTACTACAAGGATACAACATGTGCCAGTGTAACATGTAATGGTCATTACATACTTGGCTGTTACTACAAGGATACAACATGTGCCAGTGTAACATGTAATGGTCATTACATACTTGGCTGTTACTACTAGGATACAACATGTGCCAGTGTAACATGTAATGGTCATTACATACTTGGCTGTTACTACAAGGATACAACATGTGCCAGTGTAACATGTAAAGGTCATTACATACTTGGCTGTTACTACAAGGATACAACATGTGCCAGTGTAACATGTAATGGTCATTACATACTTGGCTGTTACTACAAGGATACAACATGTGCCAGTGTAACATGTAATGGTCATTACATACTTGGCTGTTACTACAAGGATACAACATGTGCCAGTGTAACATGTAACGGTCATTACATACTTGGCTGTTACTACTAGGATACATGTGCACGTCTTTTTATGTCAAATTTTCTTAGCAAAACAGATACACTACGTGAGTGTTGGACAACCATTTGACTGAGCGTGATTCCACGGAAGAAATGTTGAAACAACAGTTGGCAGCCTAGTCCATAGAAAAGTGGGTTTATATGTTTGTTCGCATTGTTTCTATGTATTGTATTGTACATTTTTGTCAGATGATATAAATGTATTAGTAACAATAGAAAATACATGTCTAACTGATTGCTAGGTGTTACAGTCTGTGTTGGAAAGTAAATGGGCCAGGGCACGGAAAATGTTCCCATTCCAAATTTTGGTGAACAAATTAAAATGTGTTCTAATGCCAGTACTGATAACAACAACATAACACATAAAGTTGTTAAGAGTTTATCTAAACAATATATATGCATAGTTTTGGTTGTATGTTATAAGAGTAACAATTTCAAAAAAGTCATCATCACTAACAAAGTAGATATGATGTCCGTCACTCACTTTGAACAAAAACGGTTGTGACTATCAATATATTATTTGTCATCATAATGAAAGCTCACAAGCAGATGAATTCATCATGGCCTAATATATATATGTTCATTAGTTAGTTCTTAATTAAACAATATGTCTGACATAAGGTGAAAGTCCGTCACAATATCAGCCGATGCTAAAACATCTATGAATACCTACAATTGTGATGCACATGTGCGTCTTTGTAGACGAAAATAGTAGACACTATGCAACTTAAGTATAGCATTTCTAATCATGTGCATCTACCGCATATTAATAATAAAATCAATTTACCACAAGGATTAGAAAAACCCTTTGTTTCACACTTCATATATCTACGCACCATTGAGCTGAACTGATCATGTCGGTACGTTATGATGCTAAAAAAAACTCGTGCAATGATAATGTACACTCACTAAGTATGAAGGCTTATGTAAATATGCACATGGAAGTGATCACAACAGCTTTCGTGATGGACATCACGGCTAATTGTACACGTGACAGACATAATGCAATGCTTGCATGTACAGTACAAGTACAACTAAACACATACACATGGAATCAATATTAAACCACATTGCATGTGAGACACAAAGGATACACTAATCTATAGAGGTAGTAAAGTCAATTTTTAGTTTAATATGGCTAAGTTGAGAGAAATCTGAACATGATGTCCGTCACGAAATTTGCATTAAATCAGGGACAGGATGTCAGAACATCCACAGATATATGTCATTTAAAGATAACCAATTATTTGAAATTGAAAATATATTTGTGTTTCTGAGGTTACAGTTAGCCTGGAATTAGAAGTATATAGTAATATGTCTTAAAATAATGACCATGAGACAACAGGAAGGTGTTGAATTTGAAACGGGAACTTTGTCCGTGGCCTGACACAAATACTTTGTATCAGTTGTTTGTCTAGCCATGTTGTTGAGTTGTGCAGTTTATGGCAAAGATGTTCCAGTGTCGTGTGTGGCCGGTTCAAATCTTGCCTGTGTTCAGTATCCAAACACAACAGGTTGTGCACATACACTGATTCCATTCAACAACTTTAACCGCATTTTATAACATCACCGAATTGCATGGATATTTTATTTCCACCTACATTGAAAACTGTAGACGAAATTAGCATGACATTTTAAATAATTATTTAAAAAATAAACATTACTATGCTCTCGCATAACCCAGCTCACAAGAGAGAGTGATACACATACGTATTTACGATATGCTGTTCTATTCTACACGGACTTTCAACAACCTGTGAAAACCTGTACTGTATTGAGTTGTGAACCACTCTCATCCGCAGGGCGCCACAGTGAGTTCATTATATAGGAACCAGTGGGTCCAATGATACAGTGTATATACTGCCTACACTGCCTGCTCGGCGTCTCTCACACGCCTGACTGGGAAGCAACTCCGGCCGCTGGGAACAGGATCCAGTGGGTTAGAAATAGAAATCACCTCCCCTGTGTGCGGTCTTTTAGTTCCCCTAGCACGGACACCAGATTGAACGACTTTTAGTGCCTCTTCCGAAAGACACAGACACAGATGAATACCGCTCACCACTGTGAACAAATTTCAGAAGATCAAAATAATGTAAGGGAAGGTTGGCCCCACGATAATAGGGAAACTTTGAGCAACTCCTGTAACGTTGTTAGTACTTAACCGACATTTATTTTGTTGAATTCTCTAGAAGCAGGCTTTGATACTTACAACTCCACGGCCATTTCGTTCATTACGGACGACTAACGGTGCGCTAAATTACGATTGTACGCATTTGAACCGATAATGTATTTTCGAGTAGAACTATATATATATATATAGCTCTATATATCGTGTTTAGTTTGTTTTCTTTATATATATATATATATGTATATATAGCTCTATATTTCGTGTTTAGTTGTTTTCTTTATACAACTACCTTAAGTAATGCAATGTTGTTGGCAAGGCAATGGCATATTAACAGTAAGGAATATATGTTCTGTCAATACATGAAACATATATTGGCAGGCATTATTCGATATAATTTTTGATAACACTCGTTTACTATGTATTAATTAAACTGTTCCTGTAAACATGGAACGCGCCAATACATTGTAGGAATATAGAGATGACAATAAACAAGTGGTCTGTGGGGTACCTTACACTGTCCAGAACAACGATGCTGTTATTCTAATCAGTATCAGTTCTGTTGGCATCGGCGCGAGGGTTTTACATCAGGGCTACTTTTGATATATTACAAGCATGTCAGTCTAGCCCCCTCAGTTGGCAACAAATCAAAGGCATCGTTTATTACCAGTGTTCGAAATATACGCTAGCGGGTCGTCACTGAGCAGCTACTTTGCCGTCGGGTCAGTAACTTTTCTGAGTTACTGGTTCGTTTGACTCCCTGCTATTCCGGGGACATTACACCGTTTTACAGCGGTATACATCAGCTTGTCGACAAAACTGGCAACCAGAAGTCGCTGTTTACATAAAATAAACGGTTAATAAAAATGCGTTTTTTAAGCTCAGTATAGCTTAATTCCCATTGTGTTGGGACGTGACGCTCACGAAACGCGCACGTTATAGTTATTTTTATAGTTCGAAAAGCTCTTGAAACGAACGTACGGTAATTTATTTACTATCCAAATAGACTATGCTCTTCGTATTTATTGGAAAACGCCGGCAATGTCGAAATCTGGCTGGAAACTGTTAGAAAATGCCATAAACTATGACAAGCGTCATCGACATTTCCGTGAGACCTGGCTGTAGAATCCACAAATGGAAAACTTCATAAAAGAAGTCGCGAAGACCACATATAACCAGGACCCAGAAGAGTGTGGCTCCATAGGCGCTGGAACAGGGGGGAGGTGGGGTAGCTGCTCCCTCTGGAATTTCTCCGGGGGGCAGACATATGGTTGTGCCCTCTCCCAGAAATAGGCGGCGCGACGGCGAAAAAATCGTTCAAAGCACCCCGTCCGTCTTCGGATGCTGTCATTTCAGCCGAGACAGTGGAGAGAAGGTGGAGAAGGCAAATTGACAGCAGCGGCGCGAAGGTGCTTTTTGGCGGACCTCAAGAGGAGTGCAGATCGAGGTTTTTGGAGAGCCTGGATGTGCGTTTAATATGAGAACTACAATTACACACACAAAGCATTTTGTATTATCACGACATTCAGCAGATACCTTGTGGGCTCGTATTCGACATATTCGTTAGATCAAATAATGAAGTGTTCATGACACACGAGGTATCCGCTAGAGTCGACGACAAAGCACCTGTCAACAAGGTTATCCTGTATCAGCATTAGACGTACTGAAACAATGAGCTAAAATATTACCATTGAGATTGCGTATGTTTACATACACGTGCTAGTGCAGATGAATAACTTACATGGTGTAAACAATCATAAATCATTACAACTAGGCATCATACATATATGACAATATTCATAACAAGTGAACTATGTGAAAATTGTTGTTGCTTCCGTTACATTAACCCTCACTTTTACCATAATCAAATCATCGGTGTGCGTGCGTACGTACGTGTGCGTGTGTACGTGTGCACAATTTAAGAAGCAGTGATAGTGTTGGTGCTAATAGAGGCGATGTTGGCGGCGGCAGCAGTAGCGGTTGTCAACTGTTGTCACAGTCGTTGTTATTGTTGACCTACTTGTTATTGTTGTCATACCTGATCTCTCCTCAACCCTACCTGTACTGGTCGCCGGTACAGAGGGGAAACATTTCCTGGATCAGGTTGTGAAGGTGGCACAGCGTGAGGTCAATGCCCATCACTCCCATCGGCACCCCGTGTCTCGGGCAACTCTTCCCGCCTATGTCCATAGACACATAGAGCAATTCAGACAATACCCTATGAATTGGAGACGATATGTACAGTTAGGCGACCTGACTTCCGGTATGTCTGATGGTAATGCTCACAGAGAACAAGAAAGCCTCGAATGCATTCAGAAGGAATATAAACACTTAAATAAAAAGAGGTATAAATTTAATTCACATGCGTGATAGGGATTCCTGATAACAAAGTTTGTTGCATCTCTGAATTGGCTGTAGCCACTGTCAAATCAAACATACCAAGGTATAATGGTATGATCGATCGGTTTGCCGCGGACGTAGCCCGGGAACTGCCGGAATACACCGTTGTACATGCCAACGTAGCGAGGAAAATTGGCCGGACGTTCGACCTCGATCCAAAAGTTTTTAATCTTCTCCGTCACCGCCACCATTTCCCGCACGCCTTTCTACAAAACGCCCATGGTTACATCGGTACATTTGACTAAGACCTGCGATTTGTGTAAAGACACGGCATATATTATGATCGTTTCAATAATACATAAGACAACATTTTAAATGAATGTATCGTCTTACATATTCGTTGAGCGATGAGTCTAGCAAACGTCAAGCCACTGAGACACTACGAGTCGCCTCCTTCTGTCTGAACCCCTAGCCTAGCCAGATCACAGATCTGTACACTAAATGTACCCTTCATAAATGCATATTTTCTATTTTCATCTTAAAGCACCGGATCAGCTATAGACGGGGGCGAACACTTCTGTCAGCGTTGGGTGTGTGCAAGGGAAGAGCGGCTCTCACTTCGAAGACATCTGATGTAAGGTTCGCTCTACACATGTAGTTTTCATAGCGTCGTACAGTGACAGCATCTTCTGGCTGGTTGAAATAGTGGTACGGATCCGTGAAGTGAAGGCGGCCTCAGTAAACTTCACCAAGGAACTAACTGAAACGCAAGGAAGGTACTCCGTAAACAATTTATGGTAGCCACGATAACAGTAGCATACATCGCAGAACTGGACATATATCACCATTTGGCTCCTATCTGTAGACGGTACAACACTAGACCTACTATTCTGCCGTTAAACACCTTGATCAAAACCACGTTCCCAGTATTCATCAACACAAGGCGACATCAACTTAATACTAAAGTTGATGTTTATAATTATTGTATCAATGGAACCGTCTTTTTAACAAATGAAGAAAGCTCTCTACTAACCTGTTGTTGAGATCCAGTTGTTGTACTCGCAGAGCGGCACCTCGACGTCGAGGCGATGGTAGACGAAACGCCGCGAGAAGGAGCTAGTATTTGACCACGTCTGTCGGTTGCCTTTGGTGAAGACGATACACAGCGATAAATTGGTACCGGCGATCTACGATGTACACACGCCCGTTTGTAACAATTAACATGATTTAACAAGATTGCCATCCAGAAAATTTACTCTAGATGGCACGTGGACAAGGAAGCCTTCTGGCCTATAGAGAGTCCAATACTTTTTATTTACGTGTATCCCGCCCTTTAAGGTATGAGTTGATTTAATTTTTAAACATACTCACGCTACTAGCACCAACACAATCGTGAGATAATCTTTTCCATTCATTAACAATCCTTTGTGTGAATGAGAACTTTCTTATATCTAATCTACACTGCTCCTTTACTAATGTAACTTCATGTCCTCTGGTCCTTCCATATTTCTTAACTAAGAAAAAATATTTCTATCAATATTTTCATAACCATTCAATATTTTAAACACTTCTATCTGATCTCGTCTCAATCTCCTGGTCTCTATTGTTAATAAACCACATTTTTTGGCGTTTTTCGTAACTAAGATACCTCAGTTTTGGTATAATTTTAGTTGCTCTCCTCTATACTCTTTCTAGCATATATATGTCCTTCCTGCGATATGGCCTCCACGGTTGAATACAATATTCTAAATGAGGCCTAACTATTGTTTTGTACAGCGGTAATTGTTACTCTAACAATGGCTGTAACAACACAAAGGTGTACGTGCTGTACTAATAGTTTTCGTTGTAATAATGCTAATGCTAACTTTATGCCTGCCAAACGTCGTGGAATTTCGGGGAGTCTCCTTGATTCTGGGTGTATTTCCCGGTCTCCCGGAATACAGGCAAATATCCCGAGCTTTCGCTTAAAATCTCCAACTGCATCACCTCCTCTCTTCGAGACAGCGAACCGGTGAATTTGCGACGAGAAGTCTCCAACACCCCTCGTCTTCCGGTGTGAAGATCCGATACAGCTCGACAGGGGAGAGAAGCGTGCTGAACTGCTGATGAATCTTCCGGAATTAAACAAAGTTGGCAGGTATGTAACAATGCTATTAATAATAATAATACCAAAAAATAATATAACATACTTTACTTGTAAGGAAAGCACTACTTTCACCTTCTGTAATAATAATTTTTCATAATTGTCACTGTCAACATTTGCCCTATCATTTCCGTAAGTGTTACTACATGACTGTCGATCCCAGCGAAACCCCTGTGGATCGTTTCAATAACATTACCCTGATTTTGTTCATTTAAATCGACTTCTCGTCTTTACGGTGATCTTGTCTACTGAAAACTGTCAATTGTCAACATTATAACGCGCCAGTTTATTTTTGTCGGTGTGTCACAAACAAACAGTGCCCTCGGTGATTCGGCGGCGGCACTTGACATTTTAAAATACCTCCTTAAACTTAACAACGCATTTTGTTCAATGTTTTATTTTCTTTATGATCCCATTGTCTTAGTGAATCTGTCCCCGGATCACAAGAAACCACGTTTGACCATTCGGGTGTAGACTGTCCGGTCTCCATGTGTACCTGGTCATAACCAGCGACGTCAGGATGCCGTCATGACGCGGGTCGCCGCCGATCGTGACGAGTTCGCGGAAAAAATAGTATCTCCACTGCCGCCCCTGGAGCAAAATATGAATAACGTCATCAGTGATGTTGTCTCTTCTGTAGTTATTGTTATAACGTCCGCCTCTATCATCACCGCCCCACAACCCTTATCCCCACCGCCTCTGTCACCGCCCCACCACCTCTGTTACCGCCCCACTGTCCTTATCTTCATCCCACCGCCTCCGGCATCACGCCACCGCCTCTGTCGTCGCCTCTCCACCTCTGTCTTCACCCTAACACCTCTGTTACCACTCCACCGCACCTGTCATCGCCTCTCCACCTCTGTCGTCACCCTAACACGTCTGTCACCACTACACCGCCTCCGTCACCGCCCCACCGCCTCTGTCACCGTCCCACCGCCGCTGTCACCACCCCACCGCGTCTGTCACCACCAACCGTCTCTGTCACCACCCCACCGCGTCGGTCACCACCCAACGTCTCTGCCATTGTCCCACCACCTCTTTCACCGCCCACCGCGTCTGTCAACCATCCCACCGCCTCTGTCACCAGCCCACCGCCTCTGTCGTCACTCCACCATGCAAGAAATCAATTTGGGGTAAGACCACATTACTGGTCCGTCCGCGCAAAGGGTGCACTTGAAAATACCGTTTTGGTATGATATGCGTGAATTTTGTTCGATCACTTTGTGGTGGGACACGTTTGTTTCGAGAATACTGGATGTACTACTGCATTAGACAAGATAAAACATCAAATGGGAATGAGTTTTCACACCTATAACTTACGTAATATGTTCTTGTAACTTACGTGACGGAGATGAAAGGGTAACATACATTCCCCTTTGAGGTTAATCTAGTTATATGTGTAGCTTGATATCAGTCTATCCTTCGTGAAGATTTTTAACATGCAGGACATAAATTTGGGGTAAGACCACATTACAGATCCGTACGCGCAAAGAGTGCACTTGAAAATACCGTTTTGGTGTGATATGCATGAATTTGTTTTGATCATTTTGTGATGGGACAAGTTTGTTTCGAGAATACTGAATGTACTACTGCATTATACAAGAGTAGTGATTCAGGCGCCGCGATCAACGGAAGTGACCTAAGATCAAAGGCTTTTGAGTTTTTTATAAGTAGAATTCCGACGTTTTTTAGCACTAATGTTTTAGTAACTGTCAAAGTGATTGATGGGGGTCATGAGAAAGAGGGTGTCGCCATCTACTAACTAATGAGGCACTAATAAGGAAATAGATATGGTGATTGTTGATCTCTAGTGAATAATCAGGTACTAATTAGATAGATAGGGTCATTGTCGACCTCTAGTGACTAATCAGGTACTAATTAGGTAAAAAATTAGGGTAATTAATTAAGTACTAATTAGTAACAAATGACTAGCGCAATTAGTGGAGGAGAACGTTAGCAATGACTAAAAATAGTAAATAGCGACCAATTAGTATTAAATAGGTGCACGGGGGAGGTGGGAACTATTTTAGAGTGAAGTTGCGTCCCTGGGGATCAGCGAGGTTAATATCATGACGCGCGGGAAGGTTCTAGAAGGTTCTAGAACCTTCCAGAAGCTTCTAGCCCGGTGCGGTGGTGGGGCTGGGGATCACCGAGGTTAGTCGACCGGTTTAGATTACGCCCGGCGCGCTGGAGATCAGGAGGGCAATTGAGTGGCCTGGTTTTCACGACTCACTGGCGAATGGGGGTTTCTTATGTCAGGCTATAGGAGTTTATGTGCATTGTTTGACGGAAGGCCGGATAAATGTTTTTCGTGTCGCATAGGCGCCCTTGTATTAAGGTTGTGGCGCTGATGTGGGTATTGGCTGTCAATGCTGGCCGCGGTACAGCTGATGTTTGGTAACAGCTGATGCGCGTGCATCGGCGGCGCTGTCAGTGCGCTTGTATTAAGCTTGTGGCTTTGGCGATCGCTGGTGTTTGGTGTTGCAACGACGAATAGGTGGAAATATAGGTATTATTCGTGTGTCAGTTGGTAACAGCTGATACGCGTGCATCGGCGGTGCAATATCGTTATAGCAGCTGGAGGTCGGAGCTGTCAGATTGGCCTGTGCGCGTGTATTAAGCTTGTGGCTTGGGCGATCGCTGGTGTTTGGTGTTGCAACGACGAATAGGTGGAAATATAGGCATTATTCGTGTGTGATTTGCGGTGCAATATCGTTATAGCAGCTGGAGGCCGGAGCTGTCAGAATGGCCTGTGCGCGCGTATTAAGCTTGTGGCTTTGTTATAGCAGCTGGAGGCCGGAGCTGTCAGAATGGCCTGTGCGCGCGTATTAAGCTTGTGGCTTTGGCGATCGCTGGTGTTTGGTGTTGCAACGACGAATAGGTGGAAATATAGGCATTATTCGTGTGTGATTTGGAATGCTGGTGGAGTGGGTCAAATGTGTAGGTGGAAATATAGGCATTATTCGTGTGTGAGTTGGAATACGAAAGGAAAGACAGAAACAGCAATAAACGGTGAGAGATAAATTTTATTGGTATACAGATGAATTTATTATGAAGACGGAAAGGGGCCATGGGGGTCGGGTGGGGGTGGGCCAAAGCCGTGGCGGCCGGGGGGCTGAGGAGGATAGCCTAAATGAACGGAAAGATGTGCTGGGATGGGTGGCGCGAATGAGGGGAGGAGAATTTGTGGCTGTGGAAAGATATCAGCAAATGAGAATGGTTGTGTGAAAGTCTCTTCTGGTAGGGGGTTGTCTGCAGCTAGAAATTGTAAAACGGGGGTGCCACTGCCACTGTAGCCGTCGTCGAAGTTTTCTTCTGTGTCGTCTTGTTGTTCTTCGTCGCTGTCGTATTGTTGTTCTTGTTGTTGTTGTTCTTGGTGTCGTCGCGGCTCGACGGCTAAGAGGGGCCGGTGGTGGCGTCGTGACGAGGTGAAGCTGATTGTGTGGGGGGCAGGCCCGACGAAGTGAACAACAACGCCCCGGCCGACGGCGTGGCGTCGATGCGTTAGGGCAGGGTCGATCACGAAGATGTGTCTGCTGTGGGGGGAGAAAAAGTTCAATTAGCGTCGGGGTGGCGACTACTGGCGCGCGGGCCTCGCCCTGCCGGGTGGCCATTCCGATGAGTGTGGTTGGCGAGGGTTTGTCCCATAAGGAGCCGATTGTCTAGTTCGGGCGCCACGATCAATAGGCGATATCTGTGGAGAAGGAAAAAGTGTTAAGGGGTGTGATGTGGTCGGCGACGTCCAAGGTACAATGTGGCCCCAGGCCTATCGGCGCGCGGCCTTCTATCAATCATAATCAGATCGCCTGGGCTCAAATTTATTCTAGATCTATTAATGAAGCCGTTTCGGTGCGAGGGCCTCGCAAGGGTTTGCCCGCGCCCTATATGCAGTGTATCGAAGCCGGCGATGTTTCGTCTGCAAGTATGAAAAAAGTATTAAAGTAACGGCGCGTCTCTTTTTAGGTGGGGGCCTGTAAAAAAAAGCACTAAGTCTGTAGCGGGACGTTTGTAAATAGTGGGGCGCACGGAAAAGCAGCTATAGGCTTTATCGAAAGTCCGTAATAGGCGTCTGCAAATAAAGGTAAATAAAAAAAAGCGCTATTTAGTTAGTATCGTTAAACGTACCTTTCGCCGGGGCGGTGTTGGGGTGGGGGTAGACGCATAGATGGCGGCGGCGGCGGAACAGTACTATTCCCGGCGGCATGGGGAGGCGTATTCACGGCGACTTGGGGAGTCCCAATTCCTGCGTTTTGGGGAGGTAGCTCGCTGTAAAAAAATAGTTAGTTAGTTAGTGAACGTTATAAAAGAAAGCAGTAATGTGAGTGAGGAAAGTCAGTGTTAGTTGAGTTAGCAAAACGTACCTGGTTTGTGCTTGTTGAGAATTGACCGCATAATTGCCAACTTGATCGGTCGGCTCCATAGTGAGAAATGAATTGCGCAGTTGTGGCGCCGCTGTTTTGCGCGCGGTAACGTGTTGCGGCCTAGACACGTACGCCATAGCCTTACATAAGGGGCTGACGTCACTGTTTATATAAAGCGCTTACGTAACTGTTTGTAAGTCTTTAAAACAACCGTTAAAGGTGAAATGTGAGCAAACTAAGCGGCCTATAATAGTCAGTGGGGCCTAGAGAATCTCATGGTAATTTTATATTAGGAAATAAAAGTGGCGTTCTGTTAGTGCACTAGGCTGACCGAGAGATTTTTTTCAGTTTTAATAACCTTGTAAGAGTCGGCTGCTTTGCGGCTCGCGTGCGCTCGCTCACGGGGGCCGCGTGCGGGCCGCGTGCAAAGCGCTTATATAGGGGACTGGGCGGAGAACGTCTAAGTATCGTCGCTGTCGTGTTGTTACCGTTGCAGTAACTTTGTGTGTTGCAGAGCGTTGTTGTTGATCATGTCGCCGCCTGTCGCTCACGGAGAGGCACCGCCAAAGAGGGGCAGCAAGCTGAGGGAGGGGCCAACGGTGGCGTCTGGTGGCAAAACGAAGCTGGCGTCGGAGGCCAGCGCGAAGGCGCTTCCGACGGCCGACGTGGCGCCTACTTTCGAGGCCGTGGTGAGTGCGTCCGAGGTATCGTTGAAAGAGTTCGTGCTGACGTGCGATGGCACGTATAAGATTGTTACGCCCGTAACAATCGTTGGCGTGGCTTGGAAAAGCAAATGCACGTACATCGGCTGTGGCGTTTGCAAGCGCAAAGTGAGAGGTCTAGAAAGCGGTGGCCGGGTGTGCACTGTACACGGTGTACAGGCAAAGGCGAAGACGTATTTTTCAGTGCGCGTTTTGGTGGAAGACGAAAAGGACGCCGACACTGAGGCCGGCATTTGGATCACCCTGTTCGACGAAGCTATTTCGGCGATAGGCGATTACAATGCCGATCATGTGTCAGGCCTGTTGGCCGACCAGTTGCGCAGTAGCTTTGTGGCGAGCCTGGTTGTCACAGTCTTGGAGCTGACCGTGCACAAGGTCGTGTGGGGTGGCATACTGGACACGTATACGGTCCGTGAGGCGCGGGTCGTGCCGAAGAAGGCGAGCGAGGCCGGCGTGTACGTTTGAATGACTAACGTTTGGCTAGTGTTCTGTAGACCGTTGTAATTGCTGCTTTGGTTATTGTTCTGTAGGACGCTGTAATTGCTGCTGCGTTGCGCGGACTTATCGACGCTGCTGACGAGTGCGCACCCCCTGCCGAGAAGTGCGCTAAGAAGGAAACGACGCCACGCCTCGCCGGCGCCAACGTCCCTCCACCGCTGGCGAGAGAAAAAGAAGAAGAAGGGATATCGTACTGGCCTGAGGCGGAAGACACGCAGCCCATGCCACCGCACGACCTGGTGAGCGACGCCGGGACGCCCACGTACGTTGCATTAACCCTGGTGGTGGTGGTGGTGGCGCCAGACGAAGCAGCAGCAGCTGTGCCATTAACCCCGGCGGCGACAGCGGACGCCGCAGCAGCCGTGCCATCGTCGCCACCGCCTCTGGCCGTGCTGTCAGGTTCGTCGGAGGACTTCATACCGTGGGCCCGCAACAAACGCCCTGTGATCGTGGGCACGCTTCAGGCCGATTCGGAGTGGAGCGTTCTGCACTCGTACGCCGGTCGTCAGCGCTGTATGATGGCCACGTTTGCCGAGCTAATCGGCGAGCGCGTGATGGACACCGCGCGCCAAGAATGTGGTGAGTGCCCCCCTGAGGAGGGGTGCCCCTTCGTTCACATGTGCGGCTACAGGGGAAGGAAGCCGATCCGGCGGTACAACATTCTGTACGAAAACGTGGCGGCCCTGAATGTGTGCTTTTTTTCAACATCACTCGACAGCTTTCTACAGCAGACGTTGTTGCTCCCCGCTATTCGTATACTCTCGGTACTGGAGGAGCGTTGCGTGCGAGGCGATCGCGCTTCGGAGGGCGCCCTCATGCGCCAGGTGGCCGACTGGCTCATGGGGACGGATTGGACAGCGCCGTTCGAACTTGCTCTGTTGGAGGTCGCCGTGCAGTATTACCTGTTGAAAAGGGCATGCCTCGACGTCTGACGTATTCTCCGCCGAACGCTTAATTTTTGCCTATGAACATTTAGTAATTGAACATTGCATTTCGCTATGGCATAAAGCCTTATTATTAGTAGGTACGCCGATGAACATTAGCAGGAAATTGAATAGTAAAGCCGATGAACTTAATCGGGCGGCCTATAGTCCGCTGTTGCGCCCCTAAAGCGTTATTATTTACTCCGCTGTGGCATAAGCCCCCGCCGAACACTTAGTAGCGATGAACATTTTCATTTTGCTATAGGCCGTTGTTGGAGGCGCAAAGCCTTATTATTTACTCTGCTGTGGCATAAAGCCTCATTACTGTTTACCGTGGCATAAAGCCTTACTGTGGTGGTGATGTAGTAGTACGAGACTGCTTAATAAAACGTATCAAAACAAAATCAATTCCCGCCTCCTGTTGTTGCCATCCAAAAAAAACACGCACGTCGCTGACATTCAATGCCTGACCAACTGCTGCGCACAAAAAAAAAACACTCCGGGAGCAGCTGACAGCCGAAATTTCTACTACAAAACGTAAACAAAAACTTTGCCGCCGTATCCGGGAGCAGCTGACAGCCGAAATTTCTACTACAAAACGTAAACAAAAACTTTGCCGCCGGGCGCCGCTGACAGGCGAACTGCAAAACGTAAAACTATCCCTCGACGGGGGCAGCGCTGCCACCTGTCGGCCACCACAAAAACGTTGCTCCCCTGTCGCCACCTCGGCGGTCCACGGACGACGGGGGCAGCAGTGCCGCCACCTGACGGTGCGAGAAAACCGCCGCCGCCGTCGTTTAGAAAGCCCCTAGCGACGCCCATATAAGTGGCGTCGACGCGCCTCGTCGTAGTTAATAGCGCGCCGCCTAGACCGACGATGCACGTGTGTCCGAAATGCGATCGATCGTTCGTCCGTCTTTGTCATTTGTCGAAGCATCTAAAAACATGCGGCAGCGATGAATACGTATGCCCGAAATGCGATCGATCGTTCGCGCTGCGCGCCCAAATGTTGCGGCATCTGCGAATTTGCGGCGGCGTCGCCGATGAGGTGTGTCCAAAATGCAATCGACCGTTCGACGGTCACGCCGATAGCCATTTATGTCACGATGACGACGTCGTGGACGACGACCTACAGAGCGTCGTGCGCGACTACTGGGCGAGCATCCGTACGTCTGTGGCGCGCGGACCCGTTCAATCTAGGTATAATTTCCATTTGTCCGGCCACGGGGATACGGCCGCGCACGAAGCCCAACTACGACTGATGTTCGAGGCGCAGTCTCGGGCCTTTAAAATAAACTTATCGTACGGGTTTATTCTGCGCCACAGGGAGACGGGCCGACTACGTTACTACCATTCTTCGTGTAACTGTATCTCGAGTCGCCCGTCCTCGTTTCCGACGCCGCGTCATTCGAACGCTTCCTCGACGCCACCCGACAGCCCGACGTTCTGCAGTACGTGATCGCGCAGCGCCCCGACTCGGGGTGGATCGCCGAGTTGGTAACGAACGTTACGTACTTCCTCAACGCCATCATCCACCATCCTATCGGGTGCACCCGTCAGCAGCCCCTCCCCGCCTATCTGCGCCGCAACGCGGGGCTCGTCAGCCTAGTGAACGATCGCTACGGGCATCCGTACGCCGACAACCTGTGCTTCTTCCGCTGTCTGGCGCTGCATCGGGGCGCCGACTTTCGCGCTGACGATTTGACGGCCGCCGCCTTAAGGCTCTACGCCGACAACGGCGACCAACCCTACTGCGCGTTCGCCGGCGTCCCGGTGAACGAACTCGGCCGGGTGGAGGCGGCCTTCGAAACGAATGTGAATTTGTATCGGCTGTCGGCGGAGGACGCCACCCCCGAAGTGGTCCGCCGCGCCCTCCATCGCTACCCGACCACCATAAGCGTCAATCTGTTCGAAACGCACTATTCCTTCATAACCGACGTGTCGCTGTTCTGTCGTTCGTATCGATGCGGCAAGTGCGGCGCTGCGCTGTGGCGCACCGCCAATCGGCTGCGGCGTCACGAGGCGACGTGCGAGGGCGGCGTTCGCCACGTCTTTCCCGGCGGCGTCTACCATCCGACGCCGTCCGTGTTTCAGCAGCTGGAGGACGAGGGCGTCTACGTGGACGAACGCCTGCGCTACTATCCGTTCAGGGCGACGTACGATTTTGAGTGCTACTTCGACGATCACGATCTGCCGGCGGACAGCGCCAAATGCCGGTGGATCGCGCGACACGAACTACTCAGCGTGAGCGTCGCCTCGAACGTCCCCGGGCACGAGACGGCGCGCTGCTTCGTGACGTCCGGCGCATCGGGTGACCTCCCGAAGCGCCTGATCGACGCCCTGGAGGCCATGAGCGAGGCGGCGTGCGCGGCTCTGCGGCCGTCGTTCGACGCGACCTTTGAGGCGATCGACGCGCTCGACGCCGAATGGCGGGCGCACGCGACGGTGGCGGAGGCGGCGCGCGATAAGAGCCCGTACACGGTGCTCGGCGACCGTCTGTGGCAGCACCTGCGCCGCCTCCCCGTCCTCGGCTTCAATTCGGGGAAGTACGACTTGAACGTCGTTAAGAAATATCTGACGCCCCTGTTCATGACCGACGAGGCGAAGAGCATCTCGTCGGCGTTCACGATCAAGCGTCAGAACAACTTCATGTGCCTGGCGACGGCGACGCTCAAGTTCCTGGGCATCACCAACTACCTGGCCCCCGGCGTCAGCTACGCCCGGTTTCTGAAGGCCTACGGCAGCGAGGCGACGAAGGGGCACTTCCCCTACGAGTACCTCGACGACCCGCGTAAACTGGCCGAGACCCGGCTGCCGCCGCGCGAGGCCTTCTACAGCCGCCTGAAGCGCGAAGGCATCTCCGCCGCCGAATACGAGGGTTGCGCGCGGGTATGGCGCGACGAGGGGATGACGACGCTGCGGGACTACCTCGTGTGGTATAACAATAGGGACGTGGCGCCGTTCCTGGAGGCCGTCGACAAGCAGTTCGCCTTCTATCGGCAGCGCCGCATCGACATGTTCAAGGACGCCATCAGCGTGCCGGGCCTGACGCTGCTGTATCTGTTTAACGATCTGCCGTCGTCGCTCCACTTCACGCTCTTCAACGAGCCGAACAAGGACCTGCACCGGCTCCTACAGTCGCTGATCGTCGGCGGCCCCTCGATCATTTTCGCGTACACCGCTACGGCCTCCTGGCCGTCGAGTGGCTGACGTGGGAGGCGGCGCGGACGGGGGCCCACATACGTCACCAGCTCAACGGGCGCGAGAAGCGCGTCGGCAAGTACCGGGTCGACGGCTGGTGTGGCGCGACGCGGACGGCGTACCAGTTCGAAGGGTGCTTCGTCCACGGCTGTCCGTGCACGGGGAGGGAGACGAACGCGGTGAACGGTAAGCCGATGAGCCAACTGTACGCCGAGACGATCGCCGTCACGGCCTACCTTCGCCGCTTCTTCGCCGTCGTCGAGATGTGGGAGTGCCAGTGGCGCGCGACGAGACCGCCGCCGCCGCCGCCGCCGTGGAGCTGGACCGGCGGCGGCGCCGTGACGCGGCCGACGATCCTGAAGGCCGTGCTCGACGGCACGCTGTTCGGCCTCGTCGAGTGCGACATCGCCGTTCCGGCGGCGCTGCGCGACGCCTTCGCCAAGATGCAGCCGATCTTCAAGAACGCCTACATCGAGCGCGACGATCTCAGCCCGTTCATGCGTCGCTACGCCGAAACGCACGACATCCTCGGCCGGTCTCAGCGAACGCTCGTGGGGAGCTTCTTCGGCGTCAAGATTCTGTTCGCGACGCCGCTACTGCGGTGGTTTCTGCGGCACGGCCTCGAAGTCGAGCGCGTCTACCAGATCGTCGAGTACGAGCCGGTCGCGTGCTTTCGCCGCTTCGGCGACACGGTCTCCGCCGCGCGACGCGCGGGCGACGACGACCCCGACAAGGCCATCATCGCCGACACGTTTAAACTGCTCGGCAACAGTTCCTGCGGGAAAACGATCACGCGCGTCGACCTGCACCGCAACATCAAGTTCTGCACGGCCGCCGGCGCCTCGACGCTGATCAATAATCGTCGCTTCCGTCAGCTCGACGTCGTCGTCCCCGACGGTCTCTACGAGGTGG
>JAHLWY010000668.1:0-52864 GCA_020002185.1 Paraescarpia echinospica | reverse complement strand
ACACACACACACAAACACGCACACACACTCACATACACACACACGGACACACACGGACACACACACACACACACGGACACACACGGACACACACACATTCACACACAAACACACGGACACACACACACACAAACACGCACACACACTCACTCGGACACACACACAAACATACACACACTCACATACACACACACACGGACACACAAACACACACGGACACACACACACACATACACAAGAGATTACATATCCAACTACAAGTCACACACAACAAACACAACTCTATCACAAATCAAACTAACTACCACTAACTAACATTACGTAACATCCACTGCCTTATCTTAATAGTTTACCATTCTACAATGCAATGTATAATATGATATGATATGAACTCTTAAAAACAGTTATAATCCTGATCGTATTTGCATTTTGAATTATCACCAAGATGGTCATGGTGCTTATAGTGGTTTATTTTAATAATGTAATTGTTTGTTTAGTAGAATAAAGTTCCCTAACAACAAGCATAATAATGTCCCTATATAGTAATAGTTACCCCTAATTAAACGACACTCCAATACAGCCCTGTTGGAAAGAGAATAACAAATTCTACGTAATAATAATAGGTTTATTTGCTTGGCAGGCGTACAATAGGTTCATTAAAATTGATGAAACTTTAAATATTGTAGATCACTAAAACATTTAATGAGATATACGATCTAAGTAAATGGAATTATAAATAATTAAAACGTCATTTTTATATAAATAAGTAAATAGAATAATTAACTAAAGCAAGGTTCACTGCTAATTGCAAGTAGTTTGTAGGAAATGAAGAATGTCTTCTTGGTTACTGCCAGTGATATAGTCCACTTGTTATCAAAGAGTTCTTGAAACGTTCAGGTCTGCACCGAGGAGCACTATACACACGGGCGGTTCGGATTGCGTTTGGAGATACCCAGAGGGGGACGCAGTAGATGTTGCAGTGTGTGATTAGGTTGTTGGATGTTCGTGAAAATAGTTTTCCCTAACGCCTGACTCTCCCTCCGGTCTGCCAGCGTTGGTGTCCCGCAAAGGTGATCGCTTTGTCGTAACTCATGTCGCGAAATGTTATCCTCATTGCCCTCCTCTGGGATGATTTCCAGCTGCGTGGTTTCGTTAAGCTCGTATGCCGTACTTGGCAGGCATCCACAAGGACCGATCTATATAGTGTTGTATATACATATGTTGACGAGATGATGTGGGTCGACTCCTACTCGAATGAGCAGGATTATGAAATATAATGTTCGCAAGGCCTTAGCGGTGATTTCATCAATGTGAAATTGTCACGTTAAATCATAAGAAAGTGTGACACCTAGTAGGAGAGTGCAGCTTATTTGTTCTATCTGTCTGTCGTTGATTATTATCAGCGGAATGTCTGGTGTTTTTTTTCTCGAAGCATATGCGCATTTCCTTTGTTGTGGCAGTCCACTGTGGAGCATGTGGTATTTTGTAATAGTTCACCATAATAATAATAAAAAATTATTCAATCTTGATGTTCAAAAAGGTTTTATAGTAGTGTGCATCACATTAATAATATACGCGTACACCAACAGGCAGAGAACACCTTCGTCCTGGCACTTGATGGTGACGTCGACTTCAAACCGGAAGCCGTGCGCCTCCTCGTGGACAGAATGAGAAAGAATTGCAAAACGGGCGCCGCCTGTGGTCGAATTCACCCGATTGGAACAGGTATCTTACAACTATTCGTGGTCAGTCATACCATAATGCATATTCCCACGTGTACCCCATCTATTATTAGTCATACCATAGTGCATATTCCCACGTGTACCCCATCTATTATCAGTCATACCATAGTGCATATTCCCACGTGTACCCCATCTATTATCAGTCATACCATAGTGCATATTCCCACGTGTACCCCATCTATTATCAGTCATACCACAGTGCATATTCCCACGTGTACCCCATCTATTATCAGTCATACCGTAGTGCATATTCCCACGTGTACTCCATCTATTATCAGTCATACACACAAGTATATTCGCTTAATGTGTTATATGATTTCACTGACCTTCTCCTCAACCGTGTGATACATGCACACACACACACTCGCGCGCGCGCGCGCACACAAACACACACACACGCACGCAAACAACCAACTAATCCAACACAACCATGCACACCCAACACATACATAACGCACACGTAAGCATACATGCACGCATACACACCTACATTCACACAAATATACACATACACACAGACGAACAAACACACACGCACGCTCACACGCACGCACGCACGCACACACACTCACACACACAAGCCTTTTCTGTTTGGCAACGCATGGAAATAACGTTGTTTTTTACGTACCTACGTAACTTAAGTCACTGGATTCTGGATATTCTGCAGTGCACCAGCTGACCGATAGAGGTATTTTATAAGGTTTTATATTGAAAGTTTTTAACGAGCGCTCTTTGACAATAAATAAGTGTAAAATTTCATTGTAAAAAATGAGAGTTCTGATCATGTAATTGTTAGAAGTGTAATGTCCTATGATGCAAAATATACGTCCAATGTATGGAGATATTCGTACAAAATAATAACGATACACAACAATGTGTTTCTTTGATTAAAAAGCATAATCTACAAGTATATTAATTGTATATTATACATGTGTGTGAATGTGTGCGTGTGTGTGTGTGTGTGTGTGTGTGTGTGTGTGTGTGTGTGTGTGTGTGTGTGTGTGTGTGTGTGTGTGTGTGTGTGTGTGTGTGTGTGTGTGTGTGTGTGTGTGTGTGTGTGTGTGTGTGTGTGTGTGTTTGTGTGTGTTTGTGTATGTGCACACACACGCACTTTGTTCTGTCTATAGGGTCTACACGGAATGTCATATTCTGTAATAAAATCATTCTTTCATTCATTCTTCGCAGGTCCGATGGTCTGGTACCAGGTATTTGAGTACGCCGTCGGCCACTGGTTCCAGAAGTCGACGGAGCACGTGCTCGGCTGCGTCCTCTGTAGTCCCGGCTGCTTCAGTCTCTTCCGCGGCTCGGCCCTCCTCGACGACAACGTCATGAAGAGATACACGACCAGGCCAACCGAGGCGGTCGAGTTCTTGCAGTACGACCAAGGTAAGCCCAGTGCCAATTCTCGTAACAATGCATTGACTCCCTGTGGGAAGTTTCCTCCTTTTGTGTCCGTGCCGTCCGGGGTGAGACTTATCTGGATACTGGACGACGTTTTCTGTTTTCCTTTCTTGATCTTCCGCTCACTGTTCTTGTATTGCTGTCTCCACCAACCGTCTGCATTCTCCTCTTCCCATTGTTCTCATTCTCCTCTCTTCTCCCAATCCCTCCAAATTTGTCTTTACACAATTCTCCCATCGCATTCGAGGTCGCCCTCTTTTCCTTTTCTCTTCCACTCTCCGGGTATCTGTTTCTCTGCCAGCCGTTCTACTCCCATTCGCTCCACATATCAAGCAAACTTTTGTCGACTCGTTACTAACTTCTTATAAAAACTCTCTGTGGAATATCGCATTGTTATCAAGATCTGGACAATGACCCATCATGCCCTTCCTTCCAAGCAGCCAGCATACCTAAGTTTAATACGAGCAATTTCAAAGTTCAAAAGTCAAATCGAGTAAAAGTCAACCTGGCTCACTGTGAGTGGTGGAAATGATCGCAAACAACACTGGTTATCGGGAGACAGCTTGTTATAATATTTGTATACACGTATATGATGCTTACTAAAAAAATACGTTTAAAAGGACCACAGGAGACATATGCGCCATAGCGCCGTGCGCCATATAGCGAACAGACGGCAGTTTATTTGGTATTATTCGCAATTTGACGTATTGCGCCAAATGCTTGACCCGAGATATATGGCCACATAAGTCTAACTGTAAAACCGGGTATGATCACTTCAGCGCGAAAAGCCAACACAGTGTAGATATTTCGTTTTGCTCTAGTTTCCATTCTAAGAATTAAAACGAAAGTTGTTCTCCTCCATGTTCCCTGCTAGACAGGGGTTAGGGTCAGGTACAGTATTGCCGAATCATTAGCAGATTTTTAGTTTCAATTTTTTTCTATTCATAGCTTCCTCTCTCCATCTGTTACCCCCCGGATCTTCTCATGTCCCTCATCATGCAGTCCTCCCATCTACGTCCTGGAATTCCCCTTTTTATGAGTCCTTTGTGTTGTTACACCCATCCTTGCCAAGTGGCCTGCCAATCTCATCCGCCTTCTCACCAACCCTCCTCTTAGACTGCATTGCAGTCCAGCTTCTTTCCTAAGGTCAT
Organism: Paraescarpia echinospica; assembly: GCA_020002185.1. Lineage (NCBI taxonomy): Eukaryota > Metazoa > Annelida > Polychaeta > Sabellida > Siboglinidae > Paraescarpia > Paraescarpia echinospica. The sequence continues at coordinate 48,570 of JAHLWY010000668.1, read as the reverse complement.
TCGTCATTCTTCTGTCTACCCTCTTTGTCCTTGTTCAAACGTGTAGCTTATGTTGCAGTTGTTCTGTCAGCGAATGTCGAAACTAGTATTGAATAAAATTTTGCACCCCTGGGTTTGTGATTCCGATGGTTTTCGAATGGTAGTATGTTTTAATATTGTATATGATATTGTGTATACGTTGTATTGCCATTTTCGTTTCTTATAAACTGGCGTATCTACAACGCATTTCGTAACTGCGAAGATAACCATTTTGTATTAATAAAACATAAATAAGCGAACTGCAGAATCGACTACAGTTCTACAGGATAAACTCTCACGTATCTACTTTAATGCGTTATGTTTCATTTTAGGTGAGGACACCTGCATATCTCGTCGTGTCCCATATATAAAAACTAACATTTCAACGGGCAACGCCGGGTAACTCGGATAGCGTACTCATAGAACACAAAAAAGCAAACTACACAGTCAGTCAACAGTAGTGCCGCACAAGAAGCCCCCACGTATCTACTCTAATATCTAGTGATTTTTTTCAAGCGAGAACAGATGGTTGTGATGCTGGTGATCAGAGTAGACTACGCCGCAGTATTAGATACCCTCATGTCTCATTTGTAACTCTACTGGTTTGTTCAAGGCGAGGACAGGTGGCTGTGTACGCTGCTACTGCAGCAGGGCTACCGAGTCGACTACACCGCGGCATCAGATGCCCTTACGTACGCCCCGGAGGGTTTCAACGAGTTCTTCAACCAGCGTCGTCGCTGGACACCGTCCACCATGGCGAACGTCATCGACTTACTATCGAGCGCCGCCAACACGGTGCGAATGAACGACAACATCAGCTGGTTCTATATGTTCTACCAGGCCGGGTTGATGGCGGCGACAGTGCTAGGACCCGCGACTGTCATACTGGCCATAGCGTCAGCATTCGAGACGGTGCTGCAGATAACGAAATGGGAGAGCTACGCCATGTCGCTGCTACCGGTCGTGTTCCAACTGATCATCTCCTTCACGACAAAGAAGAACACTCAGCTGCTGGTGTGTGCCTTCCTCAGTACGTTCTATTCGTGCGTGATGACTGTCGTCGCAGTGGGCATCTTGAAAGGATTCACTGGAAACGCTATCCTACAAGACCCAAGCCTCTTGTTTCTCATCATCATGTCTGTGTCGTTCATATTAGCCGGTATCATGCACCCGTATGAGTTCGCTTGTCTCCCGTATGGGATAATCTACTACCTGTGCATCCCGTCTGGTTACCTCGTGCTCATCATCTTTGCATTGAGCAACATGCAGGACATTTCCTGGGGCACGAGAGATGTGCCCAAAAAGAAGTCGAAGGCTGAAATTGAGGAGGAGAAGAAACGCGAAGAAAAAAAACAGAAGAAAAAGAAGCGCGGATGGTTTTCTTTTATCAATTTCGACTCCCTCTTGAAAGACGTGCGCGATATGATCAGAAGTCTCTTCCCAGAGAAGAACGAAGATTCCACGCAACTGCAGATACTCAAGACGCTACGTCACATCCGGAAAGACATGAAGAAAAGCAACCAGCGCAAGGCTGGTGAAAATGTGGTAACTGACACGGACTCCGAATCGGAAGAGGAGAGAAAGCGAGAAGATAAAGCAGCAACAGTAGAAGAAGCCAAACAACCAACAGAACCGGCGGTGCCTGAACCTGAAGAGCAGGATTGTCACAGAGAGCTCTACGAGGAAGACACGGATAATCCAGCGTGGATTAACAAATGGGAGGGCACGAAAGACATTGAGCTACTCAACGTCGGCGAGGCACAATTCTGGCGTCACCTGATTAAGAAATACCTGAAACCGATCAAGAAGGACGCCAAGTTCGAAAAGAAGATGACCGCAGAGCTGATCGAACTGCGGAACAACGTATCGTTCGCCTACTGGCTCATTAATGGTCTGTGGATCGTCTTCAACTACCAGATCCAAACAACACCAGGATTAAACAAGGCGATTATTTTCGGCGTAGAGACTCAACCACTCGGGTTCGTCTTTATGACTCTCTTTGTGATCGCGCTCGTTTTGCAATTCATCGGGATGATGATGCACCGCTGGGGAACCTTCCTCCAACTGATCGCCATAACGGAACTGACGTCACCGTTCCAACGGAAACAGCCAGCGACGATGGACAGTGATCGAACATTGCGACGCGACATAACGGTGACGCAATCCGTCCAGATCATGGCGGAATTGCAGAAGGGACGATCCGTGTTCGACGACCCTGAAGAGCCGCCTGTGGACTACAGTGACGAGGAGACCGACGAGACGATGCCGTCAACGACACTAGGTGGCGCCACGGGCGGTGACGTACAAATAGCAAACGGCAACCTGCGTCGTCGAGCGACAATACTTCAAAGCATTGCCGACAGAGACGTGAGGCAGACGATACGAGAACGCGTTAAACAACGACAGGAAATCGACATGAACACGAAGGTACGCACGACACACTAGTTCTATTTCAGAATGTTTGCAAACATCCCAATCTCGTCTCCCGATTTCCCGATCCCGAACCTGATCGCGCCACGTGCTTAGTTCGATTGTCCAACAAACGAAACGATCAAGTAGCGCGATCTGTACCGGGATGGGAGTCGATCGCGGCGATTGCAAACTCTTTAATTATCTCTTTGGTACATAGTGTTAGTAGTTGTGACCCTGCATAACATGTGTTTACAGTATCATCGCTGTTTCACATTATGTGGTACCAGAAAGTGAATCAATAGGAGTGAGCTTGCCGTGTTCATGTACCTTAAAGGGAATAAAAACATCTATTGCTCGAATTCATGTTATATCACATCATGTAATCTATTTCCACGTCCACCAAGCCAAAAAAATCAAAAAATTCAATGAATTAGAAATTCCACATTTTATGGTGTGCATCCGGACATTTTCGGATATGCATATTTTTGGCGCGCTTTTCGGGATGCCGTGTTCATATACCTTAAGTCTAAATTGCGCATTACATGCGCTCCGTAAAATAAGCTAACTTTCGCACTTAAGGAACTTCTGGCTAGAGAAGTCATTTCAGCCTTTTTTCTTTTTAAAGAAGTATTCCTGACTTCAAGGATGCTCAAAATAAGAGTTTTCAGCAATGATAATCAATAAACCAGGCTGGCTTTCTCTGTTTTCTGTTCAGCAATAGTTGTTATTACACGCAGAGTGAATGGACACTGCGCTATATAATGCTGGGCGTACACAGCAAAACTTTTGTTGCAAGTCGTCGGTTTGATCGACTAAAATGTGATCAGTCGTGCAATGTACGATGGCCCGCAACTAAATGAAACTAAAGTCGTTTGTTGATTTGACCGGTTCAACAGTTGTTCAACTGATTCATCATTTGCAAATTAAATCCCAGCAACAAAAGTTGCGAATTGTACGATGGTGTCAGATGAGACGTCGTCGTTGCCTGTTGATCAAACAAACAACTCGCAACAAAGGTTTAACAGTGTACGCCCAGCATAAGAATGTACCTTTACATTTATATTTTTGCCGAGGATATTACCTGGTGGTTGTTTCTTACAGTCTCTGGACCAGATGGGAGAATCTGTCGGCGAAGAAGCATCGGATAGGATGTTCAAGCGGCCAGGCGGTTACGACTGGCAACACCGCTACTCGCCGAATACCTTCTCCCGCGCAATAACGCGCCGCGCCCAACGACGTCACCTAAAACTGGAACCCGATGTCAGGCGCGACAAGCATCGCTCTCACGGCCGCTACCTGAAGCACACCGAGGAACGAGACATGCAGACGAAGCACCGTCAGCGACGAGAGAAGAGTGACAACCTGGAAGGGACGGAGGGACGACGGCATCGTCATCGTCACCATCGGCGACACAGACGTCGCACGGACGTCGGGCCGAACACGCATGTGATACGGGGAGGTGAATTGGAGACACACCTGATCCGTCGACTTGACCGCTGGAAGTCTCGGGAGAGTAATTACGAAGTCTGCCATTTCTAGTGGGGCGCGGTGGAGTAGTGTAGAGCGCTGGACTCTCTATTGAGGAAGTGCGGCTTCGAACCGTACTAGTGTTATTTCGAAGCCTGGACAATTTGGTTCACATCACGTTGCTTCAATTCACTCGGCTGTACAAAGAAGTACCTGTTTTCAAACAACATTTATAATATTTTTATTATGTGTTCATGCGGCGTAGCTAAATGTTTCATGTAGTGTGTGTAGCTAAGGGGTTCGAATTAACAAAGTCATTTTGATCGTATGCTATGTTATTTGCAATATATATATATATATATATGTATATATACATATATATATTCACATATACTGTATATATATAGTGCAGTCATGTAGTTAGTCATGTTAGTAAGTAGATGTCTCGGAAGTTATATGCTTAGAAATGCTGTTGGGGCCGGCATGCTTGTTGTGTATTGATGTATGTATATATGGTGTGGTTTTATGTATATATGGTGTTGTTTAATATGTGTTAGTGAATAAATGTCATTAAGTTGGCCTGTTTCAATCAACATTGGTCTTGTATCGTTGCTTTGCACAGAAAGGTGTATGTGACAGGGGCGCATACATATATATATATATATATATATATATATGTATATATACATATATATATTCACATATACTGTATATATATATATATATATATATATACACTTAAGTGCATCTTTTCGTTGGACCATAAACCTGTTATCTACTATTGAGCAATATGCTTCAGAACACACAACGATAGTTTTTCAGAATTATTTTCTAACGTGTAATATGCTCTGCTTGCCTACCTGACGTACTTCATCGATGGTCGCTAGATGGCGCCTACGCAATGGATGTCAGTGGTTCATTTTACTGACTCGTATAATAATATTACTCGAGAACAGAAATAGTTCAATACGTTACAATTCTAATTTTGCCCGATTTATTGTAGCAATTACTTTTTTGTTAGCGATATTGGGATGGTGTTCGATCGGATAGGTCTGCCAGGGAGTAAAGAATAAAAACGTAAGTACTTACCTTTGCAAAGCGCAGACAGAATGAACAAACTTCTAACGGACGCTACTTACAAAATCACAAGTACAGTGCTTTTGGAATGAACAAAAACATACCACCTTTAGACATACACAAATCCTAACATCCGCACCACTCTGCTATTCTTCCTGCCAATGTTATGCCAGGCAATATACATCTATGTGACTGTGTCAATCCTCCACCCGTATGACAGAGAAGCTGCACATGTGTATGTGGAGAACACTCGTAGACACAGAACCATAGGCGAGGAAACAGAGAGCATGTGTTAAACAGACTGCACCCTCGTGTACACAGAGCCATAGGCGCGGAAATAGAGAACATGTGCTAAAGAGATTGCACCCTCGTGGACACAGAACCACAGGCTCGGAAACAGAGAACATTTATTAAACAGACTACACCCTCGTGGACACAAAGGCATAGGCGCGGAAACAAAGAACATGTATTAAACAGACATCAGGTTTTGCCTCAAGGCGGTGCAAGTGGTGGTTTTTGGATAGACTGTTTGAATGATGAACGTCGCAGTGAAACATATTCAACAGAACAAGGACGTCCCTCAAATTATACGATTTCATGGAGCGGTTTGGAAGTAATTAGATAGTTAATAATACAAACGTAATCAATTATTTGTTCATGGACAAATCTCTTTTTACTCGATGGGGTAGTCACACTGAATACACTATAACTGTCTCTTCCTCAGGATGGCCCCGCGCATTTTTCTTTAACCAGCTTTTCTTGTTCATCAATACGGCCAACGTCCAGTGAAAATCCTTAACTATCTTTATTGTCCCGTCTGTTCGTACCAGATACATGCGAGACAAATAATGCATGCCATATATTGTATGAATTTGAAAGGACATATGACATGATTTTTACATTGCCTCCACGCCATTCTGTATGCAAAGGTAAGTTCTTATATAAGGCAGTATCCAGACGTTATGACTGTTCAGAGCGCTTTATTCTTTACTTACGTGTTCAATCAATCACCATAGCGATTTCTCTGGGAAGCTTTCAGTCACGCTGCAATTAATACACGAAGTATATTTGTACAGAAATGTCCACCACTATCTGTAATCATGTTCCCATTAAAAAAACTGGGTGAATTGGAGCAACGTAGGGTGAAAGAAATTGTCCAAGGTTCGAATCAGCAGCACACGATTCGAACCCGGGTTCTCTTGATGGAGAAAACGTTGTCCTGGCCATTGCGCTACTGTTCTCCACAGTCCTTCTTGCAATATCCCAATAGAATAGTCAATAACATTAACATGCACGGTATTACGTTCTACTCCTTGTATTAAGCAGGTCGCTGCCTGGTGACTGCAAGAAACAACTTGTTTTTTGTCAAATGTTTTAATAACTAACATGCAGGCCGCAGCGCAACGATTTGTTCGATATTTGGAATGACGCGGACACAACGCAAATAATTATATGGAAGACCAGCGACGTTCTGGCCATCCTAACATATTTCAGTACATATGCATTATTAAACAACTAACAATGCGTCTATGTTGTGGTCATGTGTCGAGCAACCAATTAACAAATGTGGGTGATTGCAGTAATGGACCAACGTCGTCGTCTCGCAAAACAATGTTGCCAGCTACATTTTGGTCGTAATCAGTTGGGTGACTATTTAAATATTTGTTACTGTTGTTCATCAATAAATCACATCGTACTGTTCCGTCGGGTGATTTATTCACATTGCTACATACCCTGTACTCTGCTTTCTACGAAATTATCGTTTTAAACCACAATGACGCATTGATTTTAGTGATCATTCATGCCAGAACGCCTTTCCCTGCGAATTTACCATCATAACCCGACTGTGCTTGCTTAGAACTATTAGCGAAACATTTAGCGAACACATCAGAAATCAAGGCGACACACATAAGAAAGGTACGTACTATTAACTTATCGTAGACAGAGTTTGTTTGCAATCGTCACGCGATCGGTTTGATTGCTGAGCAAACACAGCTCTCATTTTCTATTACCCCTGTGCCTGGAAAATGACTGTCTTTCAGTTTCCTTGTTTCTCCGTCGCTCTGTCGCTCTGTATTCTTTTTCTCTGTTTAACTCTGTCTCTCCGTATTTCTCCGCCTCAACGTTTCTCCATCTATTTTTCTCTCTGGCTCTGTCTCAGTCTGTCTGTATGTATGTCTGACTGTCATTCTCTCTCTCTCTCTCTCTCTCTCTCTCTCTCTCTCTCTCTCTCTCTCTCTCTCTCTCTCTCTCTCTATATATATATATCCCTGTCTCTCTTTCTGTCTCTTCCTCTATCTGCCTGCCTGCCGGTCTGGCTGTCTGTTTGTTTCTCCCTTCTTCCCTCCCCCTTATTTATGATGATATATATCTATATACCATATATATACCACATATCTGAGTGAGACGAGCCCGCCCAACAGCCCGTTCATATTGACGCCCTTCAGACGACGAAGAATCGACATCACATGATGTCACACTGGTGCATTGAACGCCTTCTGTGACTGGAGAAGAAGATACTGACTTTACGGCTGAGCTGCTCCATCTGTCGACAAACGAGACGATCGCCACCTAACCGTGTGAAATACATATCGTGAGGTTTTGAACATTAAATTGTACTTAATGTATCAACTCCACAGACAATGGGAAGACCAGCCATGCAATCTAATGCACTTCTTTTTCTTTTTCTTATGTATATATTTGTTGTATTTGCCTATTGTTAGTATGACGATATATTCTACAACAAGTATAATGCTAAATGTGTATGTACTTTTTTCTCTCTTCATTGGCAGTGTTGTTGTGCCATTTTTACCATTAGTGCAACTACTAGGCCTAACTCTGTTTTTTCTTCTAGACGATGTGTCTTCCTCATCTCATCCACCTACTTGCATTATGTCTATCATTCTTGTGATATACACAAGTAACAATAATCAGCTATCGGTGTAATAATTTGTATCACTTAACATTGTTATATAAACATTATTATGTTAATATTATTACGCACAAGTATGACCATTTCTGTATACGAAGGCTCAGTAATGTTTGATGACGCTTTCGTCTCTTACTTAGGATGTAATCAAAACAATCCATGCAATGTCTTAGATACAAATGATGCAAACAACGAACAATAAGCAGAGTTCTGCCCAGGATCTCAAAAGGGCGTGCCATTTCAGAAAAAGGGCACAGAACGCGGTGAACAATAGCTAAAAAGGCACGTGCGACGCGCGACTAAATAGTTAACATGACCCATATTTTACAGTGTTTTGCCCAGGTTTTCAAAAGGGCAGTGTGCTATTTTAATAAAGGGCACGTAGAGCGCGGTAAGCAATCGTTAAAACGTCATTTGTGACATGCGACTAAATTAAATAGTTAACAAGACATAGCAGTGTACAGCTTATAATTTAATATCATATCATTTACGTATAGTATATTATGTACACAGTGTATACGTATATCGATACATTATAATATTGGCTTGGGCAAGCATTTGTAGAACAAACACAATATTTAGCTTTACATAACTTTCTAATTTGTGTCAACCTGCATAATATTCAGTATACATAGATAATATTATACAGGTAATATGTGCCAAATTTCTTTGGGCTAGGTTTAACATAAATTGAGATATACTTTTATGTTCAATTTTGAAAATAAAAAATGTACAAGCAACATAATAATTTTGAAAAATGACATTTAAATAAATATAAATGTAGACAAATGGATGATTATATAGTATATATATATATATATACATATATATATATATATACAATACAACATATTTTATTTAATTAACTTGGTATGTCTTAACTTTATTTCAGTTTTAGCAAAACATGATTAATCCAACATGACATAATATTTTATGTATAAATTCACATCATATTTAATTTTCTCAGACACTATTATATTAGAAATAGGTATGCAATATATTGTTGGGCTGAAAAGAAATTGATATATATATATTACCCAGCAAATAGTAAAATGTGTGATGTCAAACATTAAAATAATTATAGATATGCATAGCTAATTTATAAAATTACATTTTATTTACAGAAAAACTACCCACACACGATCTAATTTTTAACAGTCAGTCAATAAACCGAAAAAAGTAATTATTACTAGTTTGAAACCATCCTCCTAATGATAATTATTATAGGTAGCTACTGCTAAACGCTTTGGCAAAAGAAGACGCTAGCCGCCAGCAAACTTAGCATCCCTGGCTAATATGTTAGATATCGTGACTTACTTTATAAACAATTAAAAACGTCTAACCCAAACTCAACAGACTGTGGGATTCTTAATATTAATCTCAAATCTTACAACACCATATTAAAAAGAAATATCCGTGCAGCAAAACAAATCTACTTTGAATCACGATTTAACAAATTTAAAAAAATACATGGGAAACAATAAATGAAATTATATAAAAATATTAAATTAAGAAGACATCTTCATCAATCATTAAAGTAAATGGTACTAGCATAAGAGTAAAATCAGAAATAGCAAACAAATTCAATAACTATTTTATTAATATAGGTCAAACTATTGCAGAAAACATTAAATATAAAGGAAACAAAACTATGACTACTACTTAAATACACAAGTTAGATATGTTCTTAAATTTAAGAATGTTGGTGAAGAAACAGTAAGGAAAGCAATAAATGATCTCCCAACCCAAAACAGCAGTGGCTTTGATGGCATTTCACCAAAACTGTTAACAATAATTGAACCGGCAATACTTAAATCATTAACCTTAGTAATTAACCAAGTTATTAACACAGCGTATTTCCTGACAAAATTAAAATTACAAAAGTTGTACCAATTTTCAAAAAGGATGACCCAACTCAATTACAAAATTACAGGCCTATTTCTCTCATTCCAACTAGTTATAAAGTATTAGAGAAAATAATCCATAATCAGTTAACCGCTTATTTGATTGATTCTAAGCTATTTTATGATAATCAATACGCATTTAGACCTAACCATTCAACAGAATATGCATCACTCGAACTAGTTGATAGAATAGTTACTCAAATGAACAAAACTAAATTACCAATAAGTAGTTTTGTTTACCTTTCCAAAGCCTTTGATACTACTGACCATTCGATATTACTAAACAAGTTAAGATGTTATGGCATAGATGGAATTGCTCTTCTCTTATTTAAAAGCTATTTAATCAACCGGAAGCAGTACACCGAATTTGAAGATACTACATCTCATATGTTACCTATAAAAATAGGTGTACCACAAGTTTCCATCCTTGGACCACTGTTATTTACTATATATATATATATATATATATATATATATATATACATATATATTGTAAATAACATTTGGAAGGTCATATATTTAGATTTAGTTTTATTTATTGACAACTTATTAATATTAAGCCACTCAATTATTTTGAGGAGTTCTTCATTTATTACAGAGTCTACACTTCTATAATGTGCTTTATCACTAAAAATGTCAATGGTGCTAAATAACGTGGTATCATCAGCATATACTATAAAGTTAAACATTTGGCTTGCTAGTGAAAAGTCAATTATATATATATTCCCCTACGAATACTGCGAATACTGCAGTTTTAAACCACACACACACACAAACACAAACACACCATGGGCGTATTCTGTGAATTTGGTTGCCTAGAAAACCCCCAAACCTCTCACTTCTTACTTATAATCCATTCTGTAACGTACAGGGAATGATGGCATACATAATTCAGGTTTGTCCATGTTTTTTTCGAAACAAATTGTGGGTCTTGTTAACGAATATACTGTAGACCAGAGACAAGGTATATATCATGCCGATGCGTTGCTTCCTCGATGAACTATGAAACCAAAGACGTATTAAGAATATTAGTATGTATTTGATGATACCCTGTAGTTTCTTCTAGTAGTCTGATCTATGGATACGAATCGCTCCTTTAATCAGCTTATTAATTGCCTCTAAGATCTTCCACTGGATAACTGACAGCAAATTAATGTTGAATGCAAATAAGACTGAATTTCTTATCATTAATACTCCGATGCAGCATAGTAAACGTTTTTGTTTTTTCCCAAAGCGTATTTTGATTTGCATATCACTCAAGCCTCCTCGGTGCGGAATCTAGGAGTAATCTTTCATAATAACTTCAATTGTAGACAACATTAACCAAAACGTGTCGCTGCTGCTTTCATCATATCCGTGATCTTCGCCATATTCCCACGTTTAATACGAGCTTTGATTTAATGATGATATTGGTGCTTAAGAAGTCATTCCGTTATTATTATTATCATAACAATAATTATTATTATAACGTGCTATCGTCAGCTGTCTTCAGTTGTCAGGTGATGTTTGGCAACGTCTTTTAGCGCAGAATATTTAGTTGCTTAATGTGTCTGCTCGGCGCTTATCACACGCTTGACAGGAAAGCACAAAACATTGTTGCAACTACATTACTAATTTTATGTTTTCTTCACAAAATGCATATGCAATGCATTGTAATTATAGCATTATTGCTAAAAGAAGTCCTCGATATAACGTGGTAATATTACATTATGTTGCATTTATTATTTTGTTCAATTTGTTCGGCAGTTAAACATATAATTATAATCGTGGAAACGCATGTATGTATGCGGGTAAGCTAAAGTTTTCCTCTTAGACGGCTTGAACCTCGAGCGCCAAACTTTCAGGGAATTAAACTACGACCCCACGAATAGGACGAAATACCTATGTATTTTCCAAATACCCCATATACGTTCAGGTTGTCATCTTTTATGGGGTAAATCAGTTGTTCGGAACGTTGCGCGTAAGACGTAAAACTTAACCTAACAATTGCAGGAACCACGCACGCGCGGTATTTACTTCGGGAAAACGGCCTCTGCGTCATGGACTTGGCAACTTGGTGTAGATGCTGACACAATAATAGTTATGCTAACCTCATGCCAAAAGCATACCAATACGAATATTACTTGACAATTCAACACTATTAGGAATAGGGTCTATCAGTGGACGTGAACTTCACATTCTTTCCGATTTTCGTCATTTTAAATAAACAACGATTATCTGCAAACGTGTTATAGTGTTCAAGTAATGATGCTGTGTGTTTTCTAACGTTGAATAAATATTACTGTGACTGCAACGTCAGATGTCGGGCTTCTTTGCTAGTTTGCGTATTGTTAAGTTTACGTAACACATGCGCGCGTCCACGCTTTCACAAACACACACAAACACACACACACACACACACACACACACACACACACACACACACACGCACACAAACATACACACACACACACACAGACACACACAGACACCCACAAACACACCCACTCACACGTGCACACACGCCCACATACACACACACACAAACACACCCACTCACACGCACACACACACTCACACACACACACACACACTCACACACATACATACACACGACCACACACATACACGTATCGTATAATATATGCAATGTGTATGACCAATCCAATATATAAAGCACATGATCACAGCACATTATTCCCATCGACCGCTGACCATCTACGTAATGAAATCCTATGCATATTATAATATAATTATAATACTTGCTCGTAAGACATCCAATGACAATGCCGAGTTCTACCCAATAACACAGCTGCGTTGGAGACGATATCAGACATCCATGTTGTCTGCAGCCACTTCATTCTCTAATATATGAAGATAATGAACTGGAATCATACAAGTTGTGCAATTGTGTGGCGTTACATATTTAGTGTTGATGAAACTGTGTTGCTTGCAGCAACATGTGGAATTGAAGATACGCTGTGCTGAAGAAACGTAGATTTGAAGAAATGCACAGTTGAATACGTCTTCTTCAGAATTGTGGACCTGAAGAAGTTTGGGTTTGAAGACTTTTGGCGCTGGCGGAGTGAGGGAGCAGAGGTTCAATCTCCGACCATTGTCATCGAATTCCATCAACATAAAACCGATACCGAGTGTTTCCTTACAAGTGTGTGTGTATCCTCTTAAGGAAGTGTCTGTCGAAGAGGTCTGTACATTCTGAGTAAGCCTGTCAAAAAGCACATATATACAATTTATCCCTGGTGTCGAACTGATGCCTTCTGCAGTTGCAGGTAACAGGACTTGGAGTGAATAATGATGAAATAGACTGACGGTTGATACGTAGATAGCAACGTTGCATTATCCATTCAACGTGATTAAAACAATTCGTGAGTACCCAAAGGGGTTTGAATCAAACAACAACATCGTTCACGGAACTACTGTTTGTCACAAGTAGAACACTGCTCTCTTTGAATTGTTCCAACAAACTGGACATCAACGATTCGTATAGCTGATCAACAGTATGGATTCAGCAATCACTTCAAACTGGGCGAACGATTCAACATTTATGCTGAATGTATTAAATGACAGTTCAGATTCGACGACGAACAACGCCACTGAACAACGTGGTACTCCTAACTATGTGTTATTGTTTATGTGTGCGTTAGGTTTACCAGGTAATCTTCTTATAATTGTTGTGTATATTGCAAATATGACAACGTCGACGAGAGTGTATTTGTTTGCACTGGCCGTTATTGATTCAACAGTCTGTGTTTGTGGAATTGTTCTACAAATTACAAGGTTAATATTTGTAATTATTATTCGTTTCCCTGTTTTCTTTTCAGTTTTCCTTCTGGTGTTTGTATCGATCGAGCGATGCATTGCTGTTAGGCGACCGCATTCATTCAGCATGGATCCAAAACGAGCGAAGATAGCTCTAATTGTTGTAGCTGTGGCTACAACGATATTCACCACATCGTCAAAGTTGGCCCAGGCTATGGGACATGAGTGGTTTAGTCGCGTTTCAAAAATATGTGTGGTTTTCTCTAGCATTGTTGTAATGACTACTTGCTACACGCTTATTGCGGTATCACTTTATCAAAAGGTCGGAGCCTCTCGGAACAAAATCGGAGTTTGAAAGGTGACACTTTCGCCTCAGACGGGAACTTTGGCAACGTCAGCAGTGAGTGAAATTGCACGGTTCAATAGCACGAGACCAGTAAACATTTCCGCAGAGGCTGTGTCAAACGTGCAGATTGACGCAGCTCAAACCGCATCAGAGAACGCTACCAGCAAAATGAAAGCAGCACAAGCGAAGAATGTCAAAGGTGTGTTTTTGTTGTTTGTTATCACCGTCGTTTTTATAGTGTTGTGGCTGCCAGACTGGCTGGTCAACATTGGCGTTTACATCTCGCCGAATGTGCGGCGAATATACCTTCTAAATTCTGTCGTCAATCCGTTCATTTACGCTGCCATCAGTTTAATATTCCGGGAAGACGTGCGACAGTTCTACCACCAAACAAGTGTCAAACTGTCCGTTTGTTGTCAATGAACGTACATAATAATGCGTGCTGTTCGATTAGTATTAACGATCGTTTTAATTTCAAACGTGATAATACTATTTAATTCATGTTGTGAATGGACTATGTACACTCAAGAATATATCATGTGATATTCAAATATGATCAGTTGTATTGTTTGTATGCATGCGTGCGTGCCTGAGTGAGTGCGTGCGTGCGTGCGTGCGTGCGTGCGTGCGTGCGGGCATGCGTGCATGCGTGTATTTTGAGCCGTCAATAATCGTGGAGCTGAAGAAGCGTTGAGTTGAATACGTTCAAGTGTGCAGCTGAATAAGCGAGCAGCTGAAAAACAAGGAGCTATATAAGCGTGAGGCAGAAGATAGCAGAGGAGCAGACGTTATAGAAGTCTCACGGGTCATATCAACAGCGAATCCAACTAATGTTCTCTGAAGACCGACACGGAATCAGCTATCAATGTGGTTTGGACATTCTGTGTGTGTGTGTGCTATTCGAACAACGCCTACAGTGTCTCTATGATGCTCCTAACAGTGGCATAGTATTTTGTTTGGATACATTCCTGCTTTTGGTTCTGGTGGGTTGATTCCGCCTGTAAATTACATATTGTGGGTTTGAACAGAAAATGTCTGGTATTGTTTCAGTTTCCATTAAAGGAATACATGAATTTGCATAGTAGACCAAGCCACGAAGAGATATTATGTATTTAGCTGTTCGTTACTATGTAAATTAATTCGACTCAAACAGTGTAATGTGTTCAGCGACGTAATATGTGTAAGGTGAAGATTATAGTATCGTGACCTAATGTGTTCAACGACGTAATGTGTGTAAGGTGGAGATTATAGTCTCGTGATCTAATGTGTTCAGCGACGTAATGTGTGTAAGGTGGAGATTGTAGTATCGTGATCTAATGTGTTCATCGGCGTAATATGTGTAAGGTGGAGATTATAGTCTCGTGATCTAATGTGTTCAGCGACGTAATGTGTGTAAAGTGGAGATTATAGTATCGTGATCTAATGTGTTTAGCGACGTAATGTGTGTATGGTGGAGATTGTGGTCTCGTGATCTAATGTATTCATCGTCGTAGTATGTGTAAGGTGGAGATTATAGTCTTGTGATCTAATGTGTTCATCGATGTAATGTGTGTAGGGTGGATATTATAGTATCGTGATCTAATCTGTTTAGCAACGTAATGTGTGTAAGGTGGAGATTATAGTCTCGTGATCTAATGTGTTCCTCGATGTAATGTGTGTAAAATGGGGATTATAGTATCGTGATCTACTGTCTTCAGCGACATAATATGTGTAAGGTGGAGATTATAGTCTCGTGATCTAATGTATTCATCGACGTAATATGTGTAAGGTGGATATTATAGTCTTGTGATCTAATGTGTTCATCGATGTAATGTGTGTAGGGTGTAGATTATAGTATCGTGATCTAATGTGTTTATCGACGTAATATGTGTAAGGTGGAGATGATAGTCTCGTGATCTAATGTGTTCATCGATGTAATGTGTGTAAAGTGTAGATTATAGTCTCGTGATCTAATGTATTCATCGACGTAATATGTGTAAGGTGGAGATTATAGTATTGTGATCTAATGTGTTCATCGATGTAATGTGTGTAGGGTGGAGATTATAGTCTCGTGATCTAATGTGTTTAGTGACGTAATATGTGTAAGGTGGAGATTATAGTCTCGTGATCTAATGTGTTCATCGATGTAATGTGTGTAAAGTGGGGATTATAGTATCGTAATCTAATGTGTTCAGCGACGTAATGTGTGTAAGGTGGATATTATAGTATCGTGATCTAATGTCTTCAGCGATGTAATGTGTGTAAAGTGGGGATTATAGTATCGTGATATAATGTGTTCAGCGACGTAATGTGTGTGAGGTGAAGGTTATAGTATCGTGATCTAATGTGTTCAGAGAAGAAATATGTGTAAGGTGGAGATTGTAGTCTGGTGATCTAAAGTATTCATCGTCGTAATGTGTGTAAGGTGGAGATTATAGTCTCGTGATCTAATGTGGTCAGCGACGTAATATGTGTAAGGTAGATATTGTAGTCACGTAATCTATAGCATGTTAATGGCAGTCTATCTTGAAACGGACGCACATCTGAACACCTGCAAGTTGCCAGTTTTTTTTAACAAACAGATCAAACTGAATGTAGGGTTCTAGATTTAAACCCAATAGTTCTAGTAACAGTTTTAATTTGACAGATAATAATGGTACGAAACGTCAAGTTTCTGCTACCATTGCGACATTTTTTGTGTGCACAATGGGTTTCCCGGGTAATATTCTTCTAACTGAGGGTCACATGTACGAAGGTCGACTTCAACAAAAGTGTACATGTCTGCATTGGTAACTGCCAATGTATTGAACTGCATGTGTGGAATCGTCCTGTCAATATGTGCAACATATTTTGTGTACAGGATAATAGTCATGGAAGCTTTAAATTATTGTGGCATATTTTCCATTTTACTTGTCGCGATTGTATCGATCGTGTGTCTAATTGTTGTGGCCGGAACGCATTCAGTAGGCCTATTGAACCAAAACGAGCGAAGGAGTCTGTAATTGTCATTAGTGTGATTATAAAACTAATCACAGCTGTGCGTGATGTGTCATTCTTCATTAAACAAATTATGGACACTATTTTTTGTTTCGAAGGTGCGTACTCTTTTCTAGCAGATATGTAGTGATCGTTTGTTACACAGTAATGATGGCAGTGCCTTTGCAAAAGGTCACATCTCGTCGGAACAAGACCGCAGTTTTAAACATGGTACGTTCGCCTCAACCCGGAACTTCACGTGTGATACATCACCATTAGATGACACTGAAAAGTACAGTGAACCGTGACCTACAATCCAGAATACATGTTTGCTAAGCTAAACATGGACGTTCATGCAACGCAATCAATGCCAGTGACCGCAGTTGATATAATAACTTCAGCACAAGCCACGAACATCAAAGGTGTGTTTCTGATGTTCATAATCACGGTAATCTTCTTAGCCCGCTGGCTGTCAAGGGGGCATATTAACTTTGGCGGATGTGAGACAATATAAGTAAATTATGTTGTGAATCCGTTCATCAATGGCGTCGCCAGGTCCAGGAAAACCTATGACAGTTCATCCGCCAAGCAAGAGTTAGGCTGTCGACTTGTTACCTCTGAACGCCTTCCATGATGCGACTTACTCCTTTGTAAATACCGAATTTTTATTAAATATTCTTGCACATACGTATTACCCATCACACCCTTTCCTCCAAGCAACCTGCATACCTACATTCAATGGTCACTCCAGCAAGAAAGCCCAGACAGCTTCGGCCGGCTGGTTCTAACCTACGTTTTATTCCCATAGTTAAAATGAACTGAGGAACTCGAGCTTTCTCGGTTGCCGCACCTACTTTGCGGAAATGACTCCCTATCAGCGTTAAATCAGTAAGAACTATTGTAGTTTAATTTCGACGTCATATAACAAAAACCGTTTTAAAATTGAATATCCTCCTTAATTTCTTAGCAAATCTATCAATCTGTTGACGACTTTGGCCAGATAAGTGATTATGAGAATGCTTTATCCTTTTGTTTTGTAGCGCCACTGAGCGTAGATTTTCCGAGTATATTGGCATTAAAGAAGTAATTTTATTATCTTTATTATTAGTAGTAATAATAGTTGTAGTAGTAGTAGTAGTAGTAGTAGTAGTAGTAGTAGCAGTAGCAGTAGCAGTAGCAGTAGCAGTAGCAGTAGAAATAGCAGTAGCAGTAGCAGCAGCAGCAGCAGCAGTAGAAGTAGAAGTAGAAGTAGAAGTAGCAGTAGCAGCTGCAGAAGCAGTAGCAGTATCAGTAGCAGCAGCAGCAGCAGCAGTAGCAGTAGCAGCAGTAGCAGCAGCGGTAGCAGTAGCAGTAGCAGCAGCAGTAGTAGTATTAATACTATGATGTTGCACTGTTTCTGCACCAGTTTTAGAAACACTGTTTTGTTTTAATCTCAAACACACACACACAAACACACACACAAACACACACAAACACACACACACACGCACACACACACACACACACACACACACACACACACACACACACACACACACACACACACACACACACACACACACACACACACACACACACGTATTCTTCAGTTCAGCATATCTCTGCGAGACGTAGCTGCCCAGATTATCCCACGATACGCTGCTCTGTCTGCCGTTTGTCTCCCTGCTCTCATGATGTCGTCTTTCAACCAGTCGCTGATGTCCTGCTCCCATCTTCTCCTTGGTCTTCCCCTTCCTCTCTTTCCCTCTACATTGCCTTCTAGTACAGTTTTTTTTCTCTAAGGAATTATGTCGTTTGATGTGGCCAAAATAACTCAGTTTTAGTCCTTTTATTCTGTTCACTAGTTGGCAGTTCTTTATGTCTATTTTTAAAGGATCTTTGCTTTGGTTGTTCTTGTTATCCATGGCACTCTTAGGACTTTTCTGTAGCATTTCATCTCAAACGCTTGTATTCTTCTCATGTCTTCTTTGTTCAGTGTCCACGTTTCGCTCCCGTATCTCGTTTGCGTTTTCCCGGTTTTTAAAATTCTTATCTTTGTTGATATGTTTTGTCCTTTCCATACATTTTTCAGATTATTTAGTTTCTGCGTTGCTATTGCTATTCTTCTTCTGATCTCTGATGATGTCTTGCCGTCTCCTTGTAGTCTTGCTCCAAGGTATTCGTAGTGGTTCACATTTTCAACTTGCTCCCCGTTGATTGCAATATATATTTTTTCAATGCATTTGTCAGTGTCCATGATCTTTGTTTTCTTCAAATTAAGTAACAAGCCCTTTTTCTCACTGTGTTCTTTTACAGACATGATTAGGTTTGTTAGGCCGATTGTTGTAGTGGACAGGAGTGCGGTATCGTCTGCCTATCGTAGGTCTTTGATTCTATGTCCATGAATATTCACTTCATCGTATCTTGTACTTCTATCAACTAATTCTACATCTCTCATTATGTCTTCTATCTAGAGATTGAATAGATATGGAGATAAAATACACCCTTGTCTTACTCATTTTCCCACTGTAAAAGTTTCTGTAGTTGTGTTTTCCAGCCTGACTACTGCTTGTTGGTTGCCATAAAGTGATTTCAAGAGGGCGATTATCTTTGGGTGGAAGTTCATGTCGCTGAGCGTTTTCCACATCATCTGATGATTCACACAGTCGAAAGCCTTGGAATAGTCGATGAAGCATATTCTTAGATCATTATTTATCTCTCTGAATTT
Organism: Paraescarpia echinospica; assembly: GCA_020002185.1. NCBI lineage: Eukaryota > Metazoa > Annelida > Polychaeta > Sabellida > Siboglinidae > Paraescarpia > Paraescarpia echinospica. The sequence goes on along the minus strand of JAHLWY010000668.1, from coordinate 28,996 downwards.
CTGAATCAACATTCTCAGATTGAATATATGGTCCATTGTGCCTCTGTTTTTTCTGAAGCCTGCCTGTGTACTGCTCACTTCCATTTCCATTTTATTTTGCATTCTTTTCATTATGATTTTCAGCAATATTTTCCTTGCATGGCTAATGAGTGATATGGTTCTGTAGTTGGAGCATAGCTGTAGGTCTCCTTTCTTTGGTAATGGGATGTATATTAATTTCTTCCAGTCGTCTGGCCATTTTCCACTCTTCCATATTTTCTTACACAGTGCATGGTATGTGTATATTCCTTCTTCTTCCGCTGCTTTTATCATTTCTGCCTGTATGTTGTCGCACCCAGGACTTTTCCCATCTTTTAGACTATTAATGGCCCATTTCACCTCATCTCTTAATGGTTCGAGATCGTCCTCGTCCTCGTCCTCGTCTTGGTCTTCGTTTCCCATATCAGGGAGGTCGTTGTTGTCTCCATCTCGTGCCACACACACACACACACACACACACACACACACACACACACACACACACACATATATATATATGTATAAATCCACATATATATCCATATATATATATATATATATAGTATATATATATATATCATTATATGCATATATATATATATATGTGTGTATGTGTGTTCATATATATACATATATATATATATATATGTGTGTGTGTGTGTATATATACAATGTATATGTATATATATATATATACACACACATATATATATATATATATACATACATGGCTATATATACATATATGCATGTACACAATATATATATATATCAAAAGCAACATTTGATATATATTATGTTGATGACAGCAAGATATTTAATATATGTAAACAAAACATGGTATCTGTCATACAAATATCAGCTAATATAACTAGTGCACAGTCGTCTAATAATATAGATTTGCGCACAGATACGAGTAAAACAAAATGGATATGTACATGTTTAAAAAAAATAAAACATAATATGTTGAGTCTCTGCCTCTATATTGACATAAATGCGACTGATATTGAAATAGTTACTCAAACAAAAAGTATCCGTTTAAATATATTCTTTGATATAAATTGGAATGCACTTGCAGATGACAATACGAATTACTTTCAAAGGTAAGGAAAATAATGTATATCATCTATCAGTTGACGAATATTGGCATAAATAAAAATCGTAACAACAAAAAGGTAATTAAAAAACGGTGTCTCTAAAACTGGTGGTAAAACGGTGGAACATCATAGTATTAAATCAATACTACTACTGCTACCGCTACTGCTACTGCAACTGCTACCGCTACTGCTGCTACTACTACTACTACTACTACTACTACTACTACTACTAGTAGTAGTAGTACTACTACTACTACTACTACTATTATTATTACTACTACTGCTACTACTATTACTACTATTACTACTACTACAACTACTACTACCACTAATAATAATAATAATAATAATAAAATTACTTCTTTAAAGCTAATATACTCGGAAAATCTGTGCTCAGTGGCTCTAAAAAACAAAAGAATGAAGTATTCTCATAATCATTTATCAGGCAAAAATCGTCAACAGATGGATATATTTGCTAAGAAGCTAAAGAAGATATACAGTATTAACACATTTTTTTTATATGACAGCGAAATGAAACTATCATATTTCTTACTGATTTTGACGCTGCTTGGGAGTGAGTTCCACAAAGTAGGTGCAGCAAACGACAAAGCTCCACTGTTCGTTTTAACTATGGGAACAAAAAGCTTATTTAATAAAATTCGGTATTTAAAAAGGAATAAGTCGCATCATGGAAGGCGTTCAGAGGTAACAAGCCGACAGCCTAACTCTTGCTTGGGGTTGAACTGTCACAGGTTTTCCTGGACCTGCCGACGCCATAGATGAATGGATTGACAACATAGTATACATTATATAGTTGTCTCACATCCTGCACACGCGCCAAAGTTAATATGCCACGTTGACAGCCAGCGGGCTATAAAGATTACCGTGATTATGAATATCGGAAACACACCTTTGACGTTCGTGGTTTGGGCTGTACTTATTATATTAACTGCGGTCACTGGTATTGATTGCGTAGCATGAACGTCCATGTCTAGTTTGGCGAACATGTATTCTGGATGGCAGGTCCCCGTTCAGTGTACAGTTCAGTGTCATCTACTGTTGATGTATCACACTTTTAAGTTCCGGGTTGAGGCGAAACTGCGGTCTTGTTCCGACGAGTTCTGACCTTTTTCAAAGGCACTGACCTCATCACCGTGTAATAAATGATCGCTACACATCTGCTAGAAAAGAGTATGCACGGTCCAAACACAATAAATCGTCCATAATTTATGTAGTGAAGAATAACACATCACGCACTACTGTGATTAGTGTTACACTCACAACGATGACAATTAAAGACTCCTTCGCCTGTTTCGGCTCCATGCTTAATGCGTTCCGGCCATAACAATTATACACGCGACAAGTAAACCGTGCATCCAGTTTGAACCGTTCGGTACAACAAGACTGGCACCTTGCAACTGTTCTGATGTGCGTCCATTTCAAGATCGACTGCCATTGACATGCATTAAATCATGTGACTACAATCTCCACCTTACACATATTACGTCGCTGAACACATTAGATCACGTGACTACAATCTCCACCTTAAACATAGTACGTCGCTGAACACATTAGATCAAGTGACTACAATCTCCACCTTACACATATTACGTCGCTGAACACATAAGATCACGTGACTACAATCTCCACCTTACACATATTACGTCGCTGAACAAATTAGATCACGTGACTACAATCCCCACCTTACACATATTACGTCGCTGAACACATTAGATCAAGTGACTACAATCTCCACCTTATACATGTTACGTCGCTGAACACATTATACTGCTTGATTCGAATTTGTCTATACTGTATCGAACCGCTAAATACACAATAGGTTTTCATTGTTTGGTCTACTATGCAAATTCATGTATTGGTTGAATGGAAACTGAAACAATACCAGTCATTTTCTGTCCAAACCCATATGTTACTTTATAGGCGGAATCAACTCACCAGAAACAAAATCAGGAATATATCCAAACAAAATGCTATGCCATTCTGAGGAGCATCATCACTGTAGGCGCTTCACGAATAACACACACACAGAATGTCCAAACCACATTGATAACTGATTCCGTGTCGGTCTTCAGACGATACTGTATACACTACCGAGAAACATTAGTTGGATTCGCTATTGATATGACGCGTGAGACTTCTATAACGACTGCTCTTATACTACCTTCTGCTACACGCTTATCTAGCTCCCTGTTTCAGCTGCACATTTAAACTTATTCAACTCAACGTTTATTCAGCTCCACGATTATGGACAGCTCCAAACACACGCACGCACGCTCGCACTCCCGCACGAACGCACTCACTCACGCACGCACGCACGCACGCACGTATACACACGCATAATACAACTGGCCATATTTGAATATCACATGACATATTTCTGAGTGTACACATTTCATTCACAACATGAATTGAATAGTATTACCACGTTTCAAATTAATACAAACTTCACTAATCGAACAACACTCATTATTATATACGTTCATTGGCAACACACGGACAGTTTGGCGCGTGTTTGGTGGTAGAACTGTTGCACGTCATCACGGAACATGGAACTGATGGCAGCGTAAATGAACGGATTAACGACAGAATTTAGAAGATATATTCGCCGCACATTCGGCGAGATGTAAACGCCAATGTTGATCAACCACTCTGACAGCCACAACACTATAAAAACGACGGTGATTACAAACAACAAAAACAAACCAAAATTCTTCGCTTGTGCTGCTGTCATCTTGTTGGTAACGTTCACTGATGCAGATTGCGGTGCGTCAATCTGCACGCTTGACGCAAACTCTGCGGAAATGTGTACTGGTCTCGTGCTATTGAACCGTGCAATTTTTGTTTAAATCTCCGATGTTGTTCTGAGAGGCTCTGACCTTTTGATAAAGTGATACCGCAATAAGCGTCATTACAACAATGCTAGATAAAACCACACATATTTTAAAAACGCGACTAAACCACTCATGTCCCATAGCCTTGGCCAGCTTTAACGATGTGGTGAATATCGGTGTATTTATAGCTACAGCTACGGATTCTAGCTGTAGCTATAGCTACAAGAATTAGAGCTATCTTCGTTCGTTTTGGATCCATGCTGAATGAATGCGGACGCCTTACAGCAATGCATCGCTCGATCGATACAAACACCAGAAGGAAAACTGCAAAGATAATAAAAAAACTAATTATAATTACAAATATTGACCACGTAACTCCATTTGTAGAGGTAAGTGGCAGAACAATTTCACAAACGCAGACGGTTGAATCAAAGACGGCCAGTCCAAACAAGTACACACTCGTCGACGTTGTCATCTTTGCTATAAACAGCAATTGTAAGGAGATTACCTGGTAAACCAAACGCACACATAAACAATAACACATAGTTAGGAGTACCACGTTGTTCAGTGGCGTTGTTCGTCGTCGAATCCGTCCTGTCATTGAATACATTCAGCATAAATGTTGAATCGTTCGCCCAGTTTGAAGTGATTGATGAATCCATAATGTTGATCAGCAATAAGAATCGTCGATGTCCATTTTGTTAGAACAATTCAAAGAAGGCGGTGTTCTACTTGTGACACACAGTACTTCCGAGAATTGTGTCGGTGTTTGATTCAAATCACTTTGTATATTCACGAATTGTTTTAATCACTTTGAATGGATAATGCAACACTGCTGTCTACGTATCAACTGTCAGTCTATTTCCCTATTGTTCACTCCAAGTACTGTTACCTGCAACTGCAGAAGGAATCAGTGCGACACCAGTGATACATTGTATGCATGTGCTTTTTGACTGGCAGGCTTACACAAAATATACAAACCACCTCGACAGACACTTCCTTAACAGGATACACACACTCTTGTGAGGAAACACTGCGTAGGCTCCCCCATTCCGCCTGCGCCAAGCGTCTTCAAACTCAAACTTCTTCAGGTCCACATTTCTTCAAATCCATCTTTCTTCAGCTCGACGTATCTTCAATTCTACATGTTACTGCTAACGCAGTTTAACAAGATTTAACAAGATTGCCATCCTGAAAATTAACTCTAGATGGCGGGTGGACAAGGAAGCCTTTTAGCTTATCGAGAGTCCAATACTTATTCACGCTACTAGCACCAACACAATCAGGAGATAATCTTTTCCAATCATGTACAGTCCTTTGTAAGAATGAGAACTTTCTTATAACTAATCTACACTGCTCCTTTACTAATGTAATTTCATGTCCTCTGGTCCGTCTATCATTCTTAACTGAGAAAAAATATTTCTATCAATATTTTCATAACCATTCATTATTTTAAACATTTCTATCTGATCTCCTCTCAATCTCCTCGTCTCTAGTGTTGTTAAACCACATTTTAGGCGTATTTCGTAACTAAGATCCCTCAGTTTTGTTATCATTTTAGTTGCTCTCCTCTGCACTCTTTCTAGAATGTATATGTCCTTCCTGCGATCAGGCCTCCACGCTTGAATACAATATTCTTAATGAGGCCTAACTATTGTTTTGTACTGCGGTATTATTAGCTCTTTTTCCTTATACGTTATGTTCCGCCTAATTAATCCAAGGATTTGATTTCCCTGTGAAGCTACAATTCCGCATTGCTCTGAAACCTTCATATCAGCACTAATGGTTAACCCTAAGTCCTTTTCTTTTACAGTAGTACGTAGTACAAAACCTCGCAATGTATATTGTACATCTTCGTTCCCATGGCCTGTGTGGAGGCATTAACATTTCCCAAAATTGAACAACATTTGTCATTTTTCAGACCATTTTATCAAACTGTCAATATCATTTTGTAAATGCTGTCAATCTTCATCACGTTTAATCCTTCTAAACAATTTTATATCATCCGCAAATTTCAACACATTGCTTGTTATTTCATCATCCAAATCGTTGATATATATTAAGAATAATATAGGTCCCAGTACTGATCCCTGTGGTACCCCACTCAAAACTGATTTCCAGTTTGAAGCCTCCCCATCAACTACTACACGTTGTCTTCTGTCAATCAGCCATTGTTCTATCCAGTTAATTAAACCATTTTCTATACCATGGGCCTTTAGTTTCAGCAGTAATCTTTGATGTGGTACTTTGTCGAAAGCTTTTTGAAAATCTAAATAGATGATATCTACTGGTGATCCCTCCTCTACCCACTTAGTGATGTTTTCCAAAAAACATAACATATTTGTTAAACATGACCTCGTTTTTAGAAACCCATATTGATATGAGTTTATCAAGTTATGTTTAACAAGAAAATCCACCATGTGATCTTTAATTAATCTTTCTAATAATTTGCAAATCACCGACGTTAAACTCACTGGTCTGTAGTTCTCTGACTTGTTTCTGGAACCTTTTTTTAAATAACAGTATAATGTTTGCATCTTTCCATTCTAAAGGAACCACTCCGTCTTCTAATGACACATTGAAAACTGTAGCAAGCGGTACGATAATTTGTTCTACAATTTCCAAAATAGTTTCATCAACACTAATTATGTAACGCCACACAATTGCACAACTCATATGACCAGTTCGATATGTATATATTATTACATGTTTTGTTCTGTATCACGCCCTGTATCATGCCCCGATGTACCTGTATCAGCCCGAGTCCGAAGGACGAGGGCTGATACAGGTACGAAGGGCATGATACAGGGCGTGATACAGAACAAAACATGTAATAACTTATTTATCACATATCTATAACAAAAAGCTTCCTAAACAACAACACGCACCCGTTTACTAACGTAAAACATAGACTAAGCCGTCTCCCCATTCCCAAAATGCACTCTCTCTAGGTCACTTAGCTTTAAACAAAACCTGACGGCGCTTGTACAGTTGAGAATGACTTATTCAAGTATTTATACAAAATTTAGTGATAACAATATCACAAATAGTGTGGATCATGGACTAAAAGAGGCAAGGATACTAATTAATAAGGTATTTAATGGAGACATGTGTCTTTATGCAGAGAAAAGGTGATGAAATCTATCAAAATGTTTGATTTCAGCATGGAACAGAAATAACGCCGAGGCTGGTTGGCACCGTGCCAATATCGACCAGCGCTCACGCGCTCAAGGCCGCTCCTGTCAAACGCTCATGAATCAAAACATGATCTTCGCACTGATTTACAAGCTGGTTAAATAATTCTTAAAAACAAATAATAACATGTAAAGAACCATACACACCTGTAGACATTGGCTTAGACACTGTTGGGGTGCCTGCTTATTGGCTCCCTGAGCAGGGCGATACGGATCAAGACTTTTAATTAGTGTTTCTGTATCGCTCTGTAAATAGGTTTGTATTGCCCCAGAAATCTGGGAAATGACCAATTCTCAAATGACACCTATATAAAACCAATATTTTATCAACCCTGAGAAAGCTTGTATCACACATGGGCTCAGTTGCATGTATGGGGCAGCTTTTGTTGTAGATGTGTGATAAGTTCATATATTAGATAATGAAGTGGCTGGCGACAACATTGAAGTCTGATATCGTCTCCAACGCACCTGTTTTATTGGGTAGAACTCGGCAATTTCATTGGATGTCTTACTGGCAAATATTAGAATTAAGATTATTCATTACGAATATGGTCAGCGGTCGATAGGAATAATGTGTTGTGATCACGTGCTTTATGTAGTGGATTGGTCATATACACTGTATATATTATACGATACGTGTATGTGTGTGTGTGTGTGTGTGTGTGTGTGTGTGTGTGTGTGTGTGTGTGTGTGTGTGTGTGTGTGTGTGTGTGTGTGTGCGTGTGCGTGTGCGTGAGTGTTTGTGTGTGTGTGTGTGTGTGTGAGAGAGAGAGAGAGAGAGAGAGAGAGAGAGAGAGAGTGTGTTCGTGCGCGCGTATTTGTTACTCAAACTTAAAAATAAGCAAACTAGCAAAGATGCCCATCACCAGACGTTGACAGTTGTGTTAGTAATATTTACCAAATGTTACAAAACCCACAGCATCATTACATCAACACCATAACGAGTTTGCAGGTAACCGTTATTTGTTCAAGGTGACGAAAGTCGGAAAGAATGTGAAGTTCACATCCGATGATAAACCCCAGTCGTAATAGTGTAGAATAGTCAAATAGTATTATTGTGTCAGCGTCTACTCCATGTTGCCAAGTCCATGACGCAGAGGCCGTTTTCTGGAAGTAAATACCGCGCGTGCGTGGTTCCTGCAATTGTTAGGTTATGGTTTACGTCTTACGCGCTCATTACGCATTACGTTCCGAGCAATTTATTTACCCCATAAAAGATGAGAATCTTGACATGTATGGTGTATTTGGAAAATATATAGGTCTTTCGTCGTATTCGTGGGGTTGTAGTTTAATTCCCCGAAAGTTTGGCGCTCGAGGCTCAAGCCGTTTAAAACGAAAACATTAGCTTCCCCGCATGTATACATGCGTTTCCTCGATTATAATCAGATGTTTAACTGCCGAATAAAATTAACAAAATAATTAATGCAACAAAATATAACATTACCACGTTATCTCGAGGACTTCTTTTAACAATAATGCTATAATTTCAATACACCGCGTATGCATTTTGTGAAGAAAACATAAAATTAGCAATGTAGTTGCAACAATGTTTTGTGCTTTCCTGTCAAGTGATTAGCGCCGAGCAGACACCTTTGGCAAGTAAGTAGTCTGCGCTAAAGGACGTTGCTAAAAATCACCTGCAGCTGAAGACCGAGGACGACAGTACGTTATAATAATATTTATTATTATTATAATTATAGTTATGGAATGATTTCTTAAGCGCTAATATCCTCGGAAAATCTAAGCTCATTTTATACATGCGAATATGGCAAAGATCACGGATATGGTAAAAACAGCAGCGTTTGAGAAAATGTTGTCTAAAATTGAAGTTATTATCAAAGATTACTCCTATATTCCGCGCCGAGGTGGCTTATGTAATATTGAAATAAAAATACGCGTTGGGAAAAAAAACATAAAAACATTTACTGCGCTGCATCGGAGTACCAATGATGACAAATTAAGTCTTATTTTCATTCAACGTTAGTTTGCTGTCAATCATCCCGTGGAAGATCTTAGAGGCAATCAATAAGCTCTTTAAGGGAGTGATATGTATCCGTGGTTCAAAGATTGCTTGAACAAACTACAGGATTTCATCAAATACTTATTAATATTCTAAACACGTATTTGGTTTTATGGCTCACCGAGGAAGCAACGCTTCTACGTGTATTATACCTTCGACACAAGACCATAACATAGACGCACTGTTGGGTGTTTAATAATGCGTGTGTACTGATGTATGCCAGGATGGCCAGAACGTCGCTGGTATTCCCACCTAATTATCTGTTTTGTGTCCGCGTCATTCCAAATATCGAACAAATCGTTGCGCCGCGACCTAAATGTCAGTTATTAAAACATTTGACCGAAAACAAGTTGCAATGTGTATTTACGTAGCTGCAACGTGCTTAATACAAGTTTACAGCCATCGATGTTCCATGTCATAGATGTGACAGATGAAACAAGAAATAGAATATAATACCGTGCATGTTGATATTATTGTCTATTTTATTGGGATATCGCAAGAAGGAATGTGGATCGCAGTAGCTCAGTAATTATAACATCGTATTCTCAATCAGGAGAACCCGGGTTCCCGGGGTCGAATTTTGTGCTGCCGATTCGAACCTTGTGTAAGTTCTTTCACTGTACGTTGGTGCAGCTCACTCAGCTGTATGAATGAGTATATGACTATAGATAGTGGTAGAAATTTATGTACAAATATACTTCGCGCATTAATTGCAGCGTGGCTGAAATCTTTCCAGATATGCAGATATGGTGATCGATTAAACACGTACGTCTGGAAGTAAAGTGTAAAGCGCTGTGAGTAGTCATAGCGACTGGATACTGCCCTATATAAGAACTTACCTTTGCACACAGAATGGCGTGGGGCCATGTGAAATCATATAATATGTCGTTTCTTGTTCATGCAATATATGGCATACATTATTCGTCTCGCATGTATCATGTACGGACAAGCGCGACAGTAAAGATCAATCCGGACTGTCACGGGACGTTGGTCGTATTGTTGAAAAAGAAAGGTTTGTCGAAGATAAACTCCCGGGGCCATCCCGAAGTAGAGACAGTGATAATGTATTCATTACAATACCACCCGACCGAGTAAAACGAGATTTGGTGATAAACAAATAGTTGAATAGTATTATTAACTATATAATTACTTCCAAACCACTGCATGAAATCGTACAATTTGAGGGACATCCCTGTTCTGTTAAATATGTTTCGTTGCGACGTTCAACATTCAAACAGTCTATCCAAACACCTCCACTTGCACCCCCTTGAGGCTCGACAAAACATCCATTCTGTTTCATTTAACACGCATCATTCGGTGATGGAAAAACCATATGTCTGCCCCCAGCGAAATCCCCACTTCATAGTCGATTTAGTTTGTCGGTTCCGGTCCGTTTTCCTTTTCATTGTCTGTTTTGTGCTTTGTCTTGTGTTGCTTGGTGCAGGAATTTCAGTCCACTCTTCAGGTTGCAAAACCCTAAGCCCCACGTACCCAGTAAGGCAAGTGAACTGTGGTAATAAAATACCTTGCTGGCTTGGGGCTGCCCAGCTTGATGCGGGCGGTAGCTATCCAGTGAGATATGTAGATCTCTCCCACATTCGGAAGCAACCCCTGTCGCCACACTCTACGCCAATCGAGCAGGAGGCATATAACCGGTAAACTGCTGCTTCCAGTATTTTATTTACACCATGAGGTGAAGCTGGAGTGTCCTCTCGAGGGCATAGACTGGGAAAGTTAATGTGGAGGGCCAGATGATGCCCATGCAGCAGGTCCCCCCTCTCCACGTCACTGTTAGATAGAAAGGAACAGCCAGAGCTGATGCAGTTTGGCAGCAGTGCCGTCGCAGGAGCTGCCAGAAGGACGTTGAACACAACATCAGACTGCCTTCGGGTCTCCGACTCCGGATTTGCTGTCAGGATGTTCTCCCTTAGCCTTTCCCATGTGTGGGTATAGCCGCAAGGCAGCGGAGGTTTGGAATAAGAGTTTACCTTCTCCTAGACAGGCGACCAGTCAAGGTTAACGAGTCCCTTCTGCTCGAAGCGTCTGGTTTTAAGGTGCCATAAATCCAACATAGGACTAATCCTTCAAGCATAGGATGTTAAAAAAAATGTCTCCGATTGCGATGATATTTTCACATTTTATGCCGAAGATGCTGAAGATACCTATCTACGTATCGAATGCCGGGCTGACAGATGACCGGTTTGCTCTAGCATTTCACATAATGTGCCTACTTCTGAACATATATGTGAAACCTTCATAATAAAGTTTACGTAAATGCTTCTTACGCTGTAATTGTGAGATCACATAAAACAATTATCTTGTGTTATCAGACAAATACTGGTTTTGTGTCATTTGTATCATGTGTACCGATTCTAAAATAAATTGTCCTACACCTTAATGGGTATCTCATTTTAGTTCAGGAATATAATGTGCCTGAAGTTATCTAATCGGTTACTTCTGTTTAGAGCCTACACTACCAATATAGGACTAATCATTCAAACACGTTAACCAAACCATTTCTCCTATTTAGACTATATTTTCACAGTACGTATAATCATAATAATAAACTTTATTTACACACCATCAAATCCGGGACAAATGACCCGTTCACGGGTGTTTACAAATCGTCAAAGAAGCATCAAAAACGCATTGAAGAGAAATAAGTAAGAAAAATAAATAAAGTTAGGAAGCAAAATCCTAGTATATATATATATATATATATATATACATATACAAACCTAAGCATAGTAAAATTACGGGTAAAATAAAAGATTAGCAAAAGTGCTGAATAGCTGATCATACTAGATAAAAAAAATCAATATATAAAAGCCTGAATTACATTAAATGAGTTGATTATGCCACATATATTTACAGATTGAAAGCCGGGTCGGCAAATGACCAGTCTGCGGCAGCATGTTATATATATAGGATTTCGAACGTGCCATTTCCTAGATATCCGATCATTTGCTGCCACTTACATTGCAAACATACAACACATTTTTTCCTCCAATTTCGATGATATTTTCACAGTATATGCTGAAGATACCTACGGATCAGATGTGGGGTCGGCGAGTGGCGCAAACATTTCATATATAGGCTTTTGAACGTAATATTTCCTTGAGATATTCGATCTTTTGCTGCCATTTTACATTGCAAACACAGGCAAACCATTCACGCATAGGATGTTAACAAAAACATTTTCTTTTTGACAAAAGCATGAAAATTTGCACATATGTAGTTTATTATATGTATAATCATATAAAGCTAGGTACCCGTCGCTATCGACATGGTACCCAGCTGCCATCAAGATTTTAAAAATGACCGCCATGGAAATCTATTAGGTAAGGATATCAACTTCTAAACAATATATAAATATTATGACCTAGGTGTCTAAACCAAAATTTCCAGCATCAAGGAATCCATTTCTATCATGTGCAGTATCCAAAGATGACGGCCATATTGAAATTCAAGATGGCTGCCATGCATAGACGTTGTACAAACATACTTTTAGTGCGTCTTGATATTGAGGACTCCATATGACGAATCCATAGGTGGTTCATATGATTCAAGGCCAAGTAATCCAGATGTGCCACTTGCGTTATTCCCAGATTATGGTCATATTGAAAAACAAAATGGCTGCCATGGAAATAATCTGTCCGAATATCTCAGCTTCTACACAACATAGAAACATGATATTGGTGTCTATACCAACATATTAAGGGTTAATTAATCCATTTCTTCCACATGTTGTATTCCCAGATGAGAGACATATTAAAATTCAAGATGGCCGACATCCAAAGTCATATATTTTGGTTTAATTCAGCTTCCGTGCAACATAAACACATATTTTCTTTGCTTATTCCGGTAATACACGTGTACATTAATATAAAAAGGCTACAACCATCAAATGATGGTTACACAGAATGTTAAGATGGCTGCTTTGCATACATACGTTCTGGGAACATGATCTGAACGTGTTTTGGGTTTAAGTATCCATACCATGTTTATTGTACGTGTCTTCACGGTTATAATCTTTCAGGATGTTGCCAAATTTTACTCAGTTATATTATCAACCGTAATATACCTCACAACATACATAGTCATGAAAAATAATATCTGAATTGGACTACACTTACATTTGCAACCACAGTGCATTAAAACATGGCATGGCATCGGTGTCTCTGGGAGTACAAGTCCAACATTGTTTCCATACTGAATCAGTTGAACTCCAACCACGGTGTTCAAGATCAGGCAGATGGAGATTTGGCATAAGATCTTGTGACATTACATAACCAATTTGATAAACAGCCCTTCTCACACATTGGCGCAATGCATGTTTTGTTGGTTTTTGATTGATTGTTTACTTAGGATAAACAATGTTAAAAAATTATGTCCCATGGGTACAACACGTGCTACGTTACATATACACACAACATTATTACACGAATACAATACAGACTACAACGTTTTATCAGTATTCCAAGTGTTCCGAGTTGTACCAGATCCCTGAACAAACAGCTGTTTCCTTGCTCCATCCACCCTGCTAAATGTAAAAAGGCTTAATGTACATTTCGGTGATGAATCTCTATCTCATTTAGTGTACATGAGTCGACTTCTTATGATTGTGATGACAGGACGAGGAAGACATCTGTAACAGCGGGGAAAGGAGCCCATGCTAATCATGCCGACTAATCATGCCGACAGTCATTTCATCCGCATATCTGCTCTACTATATTTCCATGTGTCCTTAACGGTGTACACACCGTTTGCATTATATAGTTTTGTCCATTACTAAGTTTGAACTCGGAGTCGGCGTATATGCGATGATTTCAACGATTGGATTAAACAAATGTTTAAATGTTGACAGGAAAGGTGATATTATTTAGCAAAGTTGTTTTGTATGCCAGAGTGTAGTACATTGATGCTTTGTTAACATAAATATTTGGCAGTTTGAACATTATCTTCCAACTCCACCTACACACCTGTGCTATATGTGGCCCTTTCACAATCCACCACTTCCAGGAGTGTGGATTTTCTTCAAACTTACAGCACAATCGTCACTCTTTGTGAGTGATTGACTTGATCATGACACCGGCCTAGTGCTATTGCTGTGAAAACATGTTGCCGTTTCTGCACAACAAAATTTCCACTGATGTGTTGCAGTACATTTCAAGACGTGTTGTCAAACAGAAGTTGAATACGTTTTTTTGAAGTGAACTCGAAATGTAACCATTTGTGTTGTCCATTCTTAATTAATGATATATTTCTCTTCACCAGTATATGCACTGCCATTTATCTGATGCTTCTGAAAATAGCGTAGAAACAACTGCCAACAAGAATAAATAAATAAATAAATATACTTATATAGCGCCAAAGCATTGATCTACTCGTGAATATATAGGTATTTATATATGAACCACATATGGAATCCTCAACCTCAAGAGGCACTAAAATCACGTTCGTAAAACGCTTACGTTGGGCAGCCATCGTGAATTTCAATACAGCCGTGATCTGAGTATACAGCACAAGGCAGAAATTGATTCCTTGACCATGAAAATGGTGGTTTAGACACAGAGAACGTGTTTTTATGTTGTTTATAAGCTTAAAAATCTGGATAATGGATATCCGTGGCGGCCATTTTAAAATCAAGATGGCGGCTAGGTACCATGTTGATAGCGATGGGTACCTAGCGTGAAATTAATATATATATCATAATCTACATGTGTGCCAATTTACATGCTTTTGTCAAAAAGTGCACAATCATATCTCTTAGCCGCTGTACTATGGTAAATCTCTCTGCAGAGGATAACTGGGCCATCAGATGTCACAATGTTTCAATCCAGTCTGAAATAGTAAATGCTCCCCCCTTCTGCCCTGATTAGGACAATTAGTACAAAAGTACCTATAACGGGAATAGTTCAACTGATCTTATTTTTTTATAATTTAGGATAGCCGTACCACCGCGTTTATTATGTAATGATAAACGCAGTGGTACGGCTATCCTACATAGTTTCAATAGGCAGTACCCCGGCTCAGAGAGTCTATTGTTTTTCGTTATTACGTTGCTATGGCACAGCAGGTCACGCCTGTCGAGTCGAATGTGGATCGATATAGGCGGAACAGTGTAGTCTTCGTTAATACGAACAGGTGCGATTGCAGGCTGTAGTGTCCAAATATCATAAATGTTCATGAGTATGGTTCCAATCTGCTTGAGCCCATGCATCTCGCGTAGTTTCATAAAACGGTTGTACAATTACAACGATGATCGAATGTTTAGATAACGCATTAAACTAGTGTAATCCACGAGCATATACAAAACACAGCTGTCACCAGGGGCGCTCATTGTCTTATACGTTTCGCGTGTATCTGGAACGGACAAGCAGGACAATAAAGATAAATCCGGAATGTCACTGGACGTTGGTTGTATTGTTGAACAAGAAAGGTTTGTTGAAGAAAAAAGTGGGGCCATCCCGAGATAGAGACAGTTATATTGTAATCATTATCACACCACCCAACCGAGTAAACAGAGTTTTTGTTCATAAACAAATAGTCGATTACTTTTGTATTATTAACTATCTAATTATTTCCAAACCGCTGCATGAAATCGTATAATTTGAGGGACGTCCTTGTTCTGTTCAGTATGATTCGCTGAGACGTTCAACATTCAAACAATCTATCCAAAAACTCCATTTGCAACCAGTTGAGGCTCAACAAAACCAACCTTCAGTTTAATTTTACACGCATCATTCGCAGGGGGCAAAACCAGATGTCTGCCCCCAGCGAAACATTGGGGGAGTCTGTCCCCTTTGCCCCATGTTTCCGCGCCTATGGCTCTGTGTCCACGAGGGTGCAGTCTGTTTAATACATGTTCTCCGCATACATATGTGCAGTTTTGTCTGTCATACGGGTGGAGGATTGACACATTCACGTGGATGTATATTACCTGTCATAACATTGGAAGAAAGAACAGCACAGTGGTGCGGATGTTAGGATGTGTGTATGTCTAAAGTTGGGAGATCAGGAGGAGGGAGATACAATTATAATGAAGTGGACGTAACGTTTAGTTTATGTGTGATACAGGCGAAAGATCACGTGAAGGAATAACAACATAATGACACGGATGTAAGGTTTAGTTTATGCCATATACGATCAAGCTCATTGGGAGGAAGAAACGCAAAGTTTCGGCAACTACCTACCGGTAGTACTTATGTTTATTCTTTTTGATAATAGGGCCAGATGCGTGCGACCGGGATATTAATTATTGACACATTTGGCTGATATATTATGGTGTAGTGGTGTCCCTGTGATTTCTTCATTCCAAAAGCACTGGGATGTACTAGTTTTTAAACAGCATCCGTCTCAAGATTACGTTGTTCATTCTGTCTGCGCTTTATAAAGGTAAGTACTTATATATCGCAGTATCCATCCATAGGTCTGCTCAAAGCGCTTTATACTTTACTGCCTGGCAGACCTGTCCAATCGAACACCATCTCGATATCCCTGGGATCTATTCAACCACGATATGCGCGAAGAATATTCGGACTCAAATATCCACCATTGTTTATAGATATTTACTCATTCATACAGCTGAACGAATATTGAATGAATTTTCCCAAGTTTCGAAACGGTGGCACAAGATTCGAACCCCGGTTCTCTCGTTTGAGAATCCGATCCTCTTTTACTATGCCCCCGCGCCCCACAACATTTTTTATTATATCTCACGTGGACAATAACATTATAACAAAGGAGCAATTGTTTGAAGGCTTTGTTAAACGCGTCCAGGTTTCTGTTGGTTAGCTATCGATATTAGTTGGTTGAATTGACACACTGTAAGTAATTAATTAAATAAGTAATTGTCTTTATTTTTCCTACAAACGAACAATACATACAGTGTTTATGATATATCATTACGATTATGTCAGAAAAAGGGTTATCTTCTTCTTCTTCATTTTAAAGGGCTGGGCTCTTGCGAGCGTAATTAGTCATGAGATGCATGTACAGTTGCATTAGGTGTAGCGGCCTGTGTGCCAAATATTTAAAATCATATTAAAACTTTGGAAGATTAAAATAGTTTAAAATGCACTTTGGCATGTTCTTCAATGTGTTGCTGGCGGTGGCTGCAGGTTGTGTAAGCCGAGTCTTTTAAAGAAGTGTTTAAGCGAGGATGCTGATGTGGGGAAGCTGGAAGATGGTTCCAGTCTGCTACTGTCTGGGGGAAAAAAGAATGATAAAGAACTGGGTGGTGGACATGTTCCTGATACAATCGTTGAGTGCCTCTTGTTCTTGGGTCAGAATGGTGGTAGTAATTTGAGCGAATAATATCTACTAGTCCATTGTTAATTCTAAAGAGCATTCCTAGTCTATAGTGATATCTTCGCTGTTGGAGTGTGGGCCATTTGAGTTGTAGCAGCATGGATGTGACACTGACGGGTGTCCTTTCTGTGTAATTATTAAAAACATATCTAGCTGCTTGACGTTGTACGCTTTTTAATGTCTGAATATCTTTCTGCAATGTGGGTCCCAAATGGATGATGCATATTCTAAAATGGGGCGCACCATTGTGGTGTAAGTTGCAGACTTTACCTGAGGAATACATTGTCGAAAAATTCTCCTCAAGAAGCTTATTGTTCGGTTCCCTTTTGCTGCCGTGGCTTCGATATGGTTGGTCCAGGATAGGTTGTCTGCTATGGTTACACCAATATATTTGTGAGAACTCGTTGTCTCAGGATACTGATTGTGCAAAGTGTAGTTAGTTAGAATAACCTTCTTGGACTTGTTAGGTAAGATTCGAATGACTGTACATTTGCTGGGGTTAAACTGCATCTGCCAGGTGTTTTCCCATTCTTCTAGGGCATTGAGATCGTGTTGAAGCAACTGCTGGTCTTTTATGCTGTGAATTTCTCTGTAGAGGAGGGTGTCATCAGCATATAACCGGGGTGTTGAGTCTTGTATTGCAGTAGGGAGGTCATTGATATAGGCAAGAAAGAGCAGTGGTCCTAAGACTGTGCCCTGAGGCACTCCTGAGAGTACAGGATGATGAGTGTGTTCCTCCCAAGACAACTTGCTGGCTTCTATTGGTGAGGAACGATTCGATCCAGGTAAGGGTATTATGTCTCACTCTATAGTAGTGTAGTCTGTGAAATAGGCCTCTGTGTGGCACTTTGTCAAAGGCCTTAGAAAAGAGTCAAGTAGGATAACATCGGTCTGTTGATTCTTGGCTAAGCTCTTGGCTATGTCGTGGGTGGTGATGAGGAGTTGAGTTTCACAACACCGCTGTTTACGAAATCCATGTTGTGCTTCAGATAAAACATGATGTTGGTCAAAATGTTTAATTACACTGCTGTGAATGATATGTTCCAGTACTTTGCATGTAATGGAGGTGAGGAGTACTGGGCGGTAGTTTTCCGGTTGGTCCCTGTCCCCTTTCTTGAAGATTGGCAACACCCAGGCATTTTTCCAGTCACAAGGCACTTCTCCGAGATTTAGAGAAAGCTAGAATATCTTTGTCATCACTGGGGCTAGTTCTGTCCCTGCTGTCTTCAGAATGTAGGCTGGAATGGAATCCGGGCCTGTGGTTTTATATGTACGCAGGTTTTGGAGCAGTTTGTGTACACCTGCTTCGCTAACTGTGATGTTGTCCATGACAGGAAAGGGGCTGTCGCCTTTGTCAGGGAGGCTGTTGATGTATTCTTTTGTAAACACTGATTTAAACTGGTTGTTTAATATCTCTGCTTTGCTTAGGCTGTTGCTTTTAATGAATCCATTTTGATTCTTTAAGAGATATACTCCTGTTGATTCCAGATGCCTGCCTTTAACAAATAACCAGAATTTCTTTGATTTGGATTTGAAGTCTTGGCTAATGATGTCTTACATGTATTGTTTACTGGCTTGCTTAATGGCATATTTTGTTTCAGCTTGGAGTCTTCTATAACGATCCTTGTCTTTCTTCTTTCCAGATTGTTTTGATTTGGCATGTGCTCGTTGTTTTCTTCGTAGTGCTCCGCGGATTGCCGTGTTGATCCAAGGGTTGCTGTGTTGATCCAAGGGTTGCCGTGTTGATCCAATGGTTGCCGTGTTGATCCAAGGGTTGCTGTGTTGATCCAAGGGTTGCTGTGCCCGCGTACTGTTGTTTTTGATGGGACATGGGTATCTATCACTTGCTGGAGTTTCTGCTTGAAGTCAATCCATACCTGTTCTATGGCTGTGGATGAGGAGAGATCTGAATCAAAGGTATGTGCATACCATTCAAGATTCTGCTTTATGGCTGCTGTATTAGCTTTCTTCCACAAGTAGATCTTTCGGCGTTGAAGCTTTGCTCTGAGTGGGGTAAGTGAGGTGTCGTAGATAATGACATCATGGTCACTGCTGCCAAGTGAAGGCAGAAGTTTGCAGCGTATTTTGAAGCCTGGATGTGTGGTGAGTATTAGGTCGAGGGTTTATCGTTCCTGGTGGGGAAGTCTACTTGTATTTTGAAGCCTGTGTGGGGTAAGTGAGTATTAGGTCGAGGGTTTATCGTTCCTGGTGGGGAAGTCTACTTGTATTTTGAAGCCTGTGTGGGGTAAGTGAGTATTAGGTCGAGGGTTTATCGTTCCTGGTGGGGAAGTCTACTTGTATTTTGAAGCCTGTGTGGGGTAAGTGAGTATTAGGTCGAGGGTTTATCGTTCCTGGTGGGGAAGTCTACTTGTATTTTGAAGCCTGTGTGGGGTAAGTGAGTATTAGGTCGAGGGTTTATCGTTCCTGGTGGAGAAGTCTACTTGTTGTTCCAATTCGTTTTCTACAATTAATTCAAGGATGGTCTGGTTTACCTTAGCCGAATATTGATTTCCCTTGATGCTTAAGGTAGGCCAATCAAGGTCAGGGGTATTAAAGTCACCGCCTATTATCAGAACATTCTGTTTGGATTTCTTCGTTAAAAGTGTGAATTATTCTTTGGTTGAGTTGATATATAGATCATCAGTTCTATTGGGAGGCCGGTAGTATGCAGCAACTGTGATCTTCTTTTGTTTAGGAAGTTTGATTGTGCCACTGATTAGCTCGATGTCTTGAGATATAGTTATTTCACCCATGTTGAGCTCTTGCTTTACTGCGATAAGTATTCCTCCATGAGAGTCTGCAGTCTGTCGCGTCTGTGCACATCGTATCCAAGATAATTCGGAAATATCTCAACTGAGTTCACTTGATCATTCAACCAGGTTTCTGTTCCCATGATGATATCTGGTTCAGTTGCATTAATAAGTGCTTCCAAATTTCTACTTTTATTTTTGACACTTCGAAAGTTTATGTTTAAGATGCGGAGATTTCTTCTTTCTTTCCTTCTGATTTTTTTGTTTTTTTGTTTTAGGTGAAGATGTAAGTTCTATTTCCGAATCATGTGGTGTGCTGTTAGTGGACAACTAAGTAGTGGAGAGTTCGATGTATGTTGTAGATGACTGACTTGGGGATGATATGTCTGAGATGTAAGAGTTATGACATGTAAACAGGTTTTGCTGAGTGGGAAGCGAAGTGTTAACTGTGTCGGCAGGAGTGATGTAAAGATGTGATGAGGTGTTGATGCTCTGACATTTTGGGCAGGTCCAAGGGTCATTACAGTCACCAAGTCGGATGTATGATGCTGTTGACATGTTAACACAGTTTTTTTATGAATCCACCGATCACAGCTGTCACATGCCAAGGCCTTTTGATTTGTTTTGCAAGCTTTGAAACATATTCCGCATGGGAATCTTGGTTGACGAGGGCCAGAAATGGGCTCAATACCACACAACAATATGAGGGTTAGTCTATGGGAGTTCGTCTCTGATTTAATTAGTGTGTATTTGGCCAGTTTGTACCTATGACGAAACCACAATACCACATGTATAGCAGTGAGGAAGTTGATTTCAAGAGTGGTAATTTCAAACAAAGGAGGTTGTGAGTCTAAATCACAGTTGTAAAAGGTTTGTGAAGAAGATAAGAAGTCAGTACATACGTGTTCCTGGGTGACGTACAGCACAGAAAGGCTCATAAGAACCATGCGAAACAACCTGGAAAACGTGAAAGGAGGCTTCCTTCTGGAGGTCGCCATCTTGATTCTTGGTATTGTAAGATTACTAAGTAGAATTTTTTCCAGAGCTTCACAACCTGGAGCCAAGGCACTTATTTAATAACTTGTACAGTTATTTTAAATGTTTATCTGTTATAATCACTAAAAAGTCAGTGTCTATGGACTGACATAAATATGCAAATGATCAAAATAGGCACATTATCAGGCTACAAACCGCTACCGCTATCCGCGCACGCGCATTCACTGAATAAACTCTTGTATTTGTACACCCCTATGAATTATTTACTTACAAAACATGGAATATAGCAGCTATTGCTTAATAGTACAATGTTAGTTGTTATTGGCTATTACATTATAAATACAACAAAATAACACATTGATAATAGTACTTATTTGACAACTAATAATTTATATTGGATTGCAGCAAATTACAATACAATCATGTTTTTAAGTTGTGATATGCTCACTTATTGATAACAGTGAAATGCAAGTTAGAATTAAGTATACAGTTTTTGAAAAATGACATGTTTTAGTTACATTTGTCGAATGTGTTCCTTTTTTTTATGTGCATACAAATGCATGAAATGTTGAAAGCATTGTAGTACTGGAAGGTAATGAATTCCAGCGTTTTTTTAACAGACAGACAGACAGACAGACAGACAGACTGTACTTATTTTTACCATCATAAGTACATAACCTACATAACTATACATGCATACCTATATGTGCATACATAGTAGGCCTATATACATAAATTAGTTTAAACAAATGCAAAGTCATGTCTTGTTTAAGAATGACAGATGTAACAGTTAGAAATATGACTACATGATTCATAATTCTTGATAAAGTAATTTTTTGTATAAGTGGAAGAACCATATAAACTATGTGTAGAACCATGTATATAGTTTATCTAATTCACAATTAACAACATGTTTTAGTCCGTGTCAGAATATAATATGTTGGCACCATCTGCAAACAGCACAAATTTATGAAATTCTGATACATTAAATATGTCATTAATATACAAAATAAAACGTTTTGGGCTTAACATAGACCCCTGTGGTACACCACATGAAACATTTAGGAGACTAGATGAACATCATATCTATTTTTTCAAATTGATTTATATTGCTTAAATAACTTTCCACCTATTTCTCAGCCACTCCACGAACACCATAGAAATTTAGATTTGTTTATTAATGTTGAATTATTTACGGTGTCAAATGCTTTATTTAAATATAAAAAACGCCAAGTTCGTATTTTTTATGTAATGACGTATTAATTTCTTCGACCAGGTCAAGCAATGCCTGTGAGGTGAGCGCAATGGTCTAGTGTTAAAACAATATCGGACGAGAAGACTGAGATTAGAGTCTCACATCGTGTCGTCTCAAAACGGGCAAGTTCAACCACCCCGTGTCGCCTGGATTTTTCCAGAAATGCCTGTCTCGGGAGAAGTAAACTATTTCACTAAAGGAAGTAAAAACCAACGTGATGTGGACAGACAATATTAATGGTTTCGATGTGCACAATCCATTTGGCGCTGCATTAGCTGGTGCTGAAACACGCACTCACAAACACCTGCCATTACGATGTAGTGGCAACATGTCTAAGGTTACGTTTCAAAAGAAATATTAACGACTTTGATCTTAAATTGTACTTTTATTGAATAGTAACTACAAACTGTTCACACTAAGCGGCACTTCGAACCATAATGTAAATTACATTGTGATGTAAATAAAAAGTAAGAAATTGACTTAATCAGACTGCGACAGTGTAATAAGTGCTGCTAACAAATTATCAACTATAGATAATATATCATATTTTGAATCATCGTGGAAATTTACATATATATTGCAAACAAATGTTCAAAATATGTGAAGGTACAGTAGGTATATGCCAACATATTCAATCAATGCAGAGCGCCGTCAATTCCACAAAGGCTGGAACACAATTATTCTACTACAATCCGCGAAGAATAACATGCAGTCGGACTGGCATGGATTACGACTTACCCTTATACAATTGCTGGTTCATTGATAAAAGCATATGTAGGTAATCGAGACATTGTTTGGCAGCATAGTATTAATATATTAACAAAAGTAAATTTTATAGCGACTCCTAAAAAAATAACTGCTACAATAAATCGGGCAAAATTAGTATTGTAAAATATTGAACTATTTACGTTCTCGAGTAATACTATGAGTCAGTAAAGTGAACTACTCTAGTGATTACCGATGAAGTACGTCAGGTAGGCAAGCAGAGCATATTAAAACATATTAGTAAATAATTCTGAATAACTATCGATGTGTGTTCTGACGCATATCGCTAAATGGTAGATAACAGGCGTATGATCCGACAAAAAGATGCACTTAAGTACATACATATATATATATATGTATATATATATATATGTATATATATATATATATACATATATATATATACACACACGCATATATATATATATATATAAATATATATATATACATTGCATAATATATATATATATATATGTTGCATATAATATAGCATATGATCAAAATGGTTTTGTTAATTCGAACAAATTAGCTACACTTATATGAAACATTTAGCCGCGCCGCATGAAGACTTCTTATTCACAAAACATATTATATTCAATGCACTGTTGTCTGAAAACAGGTACTTGTTTATATAGCCGAGTCATCTAAAGCAACCTGGGGTGAACCACATTGTCCAGGCTTCGAAATAACACTAATACGGTTTGAATCCGCACTTCGTCAATAGAGAGTCCAATTTCTATCGACTACACTACCACGCCCCAATAGAAATGACTGACTTCGTAATCACTTCCTCGATAGAGAGTCCAACATACTATCGACTACACTGCCGCGCCCCACTAGAAATGGCTGACTTCGTAATCACTTCCTCAATAGAGAGTCCAACGTTCCTACGACTTCACTGCCGCGGCCCATTAGTAATGGCTGACTTCATAATCACTTCCTCAATAGAGAATCCAACGTTATATACACTCGACTACCGCGCCCCACTAAAATTGGCTGACTTCATAATCAGTATCCCGAGACTTCCAGCGGTCAAGTCGACGGATCAGGTGTGTCTCCAACTCTCCTCCCCGTATCACATGCGTATTCGGCCCGACGTCCGTGCGAGGTCTGTGTCGCCGATAGTGCCGATGATGATGCCGTCGTCCCTCCGTCCTTTCCCTGCTGTCACTTTTCTCTCGTCGCTGACGGTGCTTCGTCTGCATGTCTAGTCCCTCGGCGTGTTTCTGGTAGCGGCCGCGAGAGCGAGGCTTGTCGCTCCTAACATCCGATTCCAGTTTTAGGTGACGTCGTTGGGCGCGGCGCGTTATTGCGCGGGAGATGGTGCTCGGCGAGTAGCGATGTTGCCAGTCGTAACCGCCTGGCCGCTTGAACTTCCCGTTCGGTGCTTCTTCGCCGACAGACTCCCCTGTCTAGACCAGAGACTGTAAGAAACAACCACCAGGTAATATCATCGGCAAAAATGTAAATGCAAAAGTAAATTATTATACTGGGCGTACACTGCTAAAACGTTGTTGCGAGTCGTCTGTTTGATCAACAAGCAACGACGACGTCTCGTATGACACCATCGTACATTTCGCAACTTTTTTGCTGCGATTCAATTGTCAAATAATTAATCGGTTCACACAACTGTTGTACCAGTCAAATCAACACACGACTCGAGTTTCGCTTAGTTGCGGGACATCAGACATTGTACGACTGATCAGATTCTAGTGGATCAAGCAGACGAATCGCAACAAAAGTTTAGCAGTGTACGCCCAGCATTATACATGTAAAGCACAGTGTCCATTCATTCTGCGCGTAATAACAACTAATGCTGAGACAGAGAAAACCAGGCTGGTTTATTGATTACCATTGCTAAAAACTTTTATTGTGAACATTCTTAAATTCAGAATATTTCTTTTAAAAAAAAGACTGAAATTACTATACTTGCCAGAAGTTTGTTATGCGCGAGAGGTATTTTGTTTAACGGAGCACATGTAATTCACAATTTGAACATGATAAGTTCACTCCCATTTATATTTGTGCATACTGGTAGGTTAGATTCATTTTTAGGTACCACGTAATGTGAAACAGCGATGATACTCTAAACACGTTATGCAGGGTCACAATTACTAACACTATGTATCAAAGATATAAACTAAAGAGTTTGCAATCGCCGCGATCCGCACCCTTCCCTGTAACGATCGAGCCACGCGATCGTTTCTTTTGTTGGACAATCGAACAAAGCACGTGGCGCGATCGGGTTGGAGTTCGGGATCGGGAAATCGGGAGACGAGATTGGGATGTTTGCATTCATTCTGAAATAGAACTGATGTGTTGTGCGTACCTTCATGTTCATGTCGATTTTCTGTCGTTGCTTAACGCGTTCTCGTATCGTCTGCCTCACGTCTCTCTCGGCAATGCTTTGACGTATTGTCGCTCGACGACGCAGGTTGCCGTTTGCTACTTGTATGTCACCGCCCGTGGCACCACCTAGTGTCGTTAACGGCATTGTCTCTTCGGTCTCCTCGTCGCTGTAGTCCACCGGCGGCTCCTCAGGGTCGTCGAACACGGATCGTCCCTTCAGCAATTCCGCCATGACCTGGATGGCTTGCTTCACCGTCATGTCGTGCCGCAATGCTGGATCACTGTCCGTCGTCGCAGGCTGTTTCCGTTGGAACGGTGACGTCAGTTCCGTGATGGCGATCAGTTGGAGGAAGGTGCCCCAGCGGTGCATCATCATCCCGATGAATTGCAGAACGAGCGCGATCACGAAGAGACTCATAAAGACGAACCCGAGTGGTTGAGTCTCTTCGCCAAAAATAATCGCCTTGTTTAACCCGGGTGTTGTTTGGATCTGGTAGTTGAAGACGATCCACAGACCGTTGATGAGCCAGTAGGCGAACGATACGTTGTTTCGCAGTTCGATCAGCTCTGCGGTCATCTTCTTTTCGAACTTGGCGTCCTTCTTGATCGGTTTCAGGTATTTCTTAATCAGGTGACGCCAGAATTGTGCCTCGCCGACGTTGAGTAGCTCAATGTCTTTCGTGCCCTCCCATTTGTTAATCCACGCTGGATTATCCGTGTCTTCCTCGTAGAGCTCTCTGTGACAATCCTCCTCTTCAGGTTCAGGCACCGCCGGTTCTGTTGGTTGTTTGGCTTCTTCTACTGTTGCTGATTTATCTTCTCGCTTTCTGTCGTCTTCCGATTCGGAGTCCGTGTCAGTTTTCACAGTTTCACCAGCCTTGCGCTGGTTGCTTTTCTTCATGTCTTTCCGGATGTGACGTAGCGTCTTGAGTACCTGCAGTTGTGTGGAATCTTCGTTCTTCTCTGGGAAGAGATTTCTGATCATTTCGCGCACTTCTTTCAAGAGGGAGTCGAAATTGATAAAAGAAAACCATCCGCGCTTCTTTTTCTTCTGGTTTTTTTCTTCGCGTTTCTTCTCCTCCTCAATTTGGGCCTTTGACTTCTTCTTGGGCACATCTCTCGTGCCCCAGGAAATGTCCTGCATGTTGCTCAATGCAAAGATGATGAGCACGAGGTAACCAGACGGGATGCACAGGTAGTAGATTATCCCGTACGGGAGACAAGCGAACTCATACGGGTGCATGATGCCGGCTAATACGAACGACACAGACATAATGATGAGGAAAACGAGGCTTGGGTCTTTAAGGATAGCTTTTGCAGTGAATCCTTTCAAGATGCCTACTGCGACGACAGTCATCACGCACGAGTAGAACGTACTGAGGAAGGCACACACCAGCAGCTGAGTGTTCTTCTTTGTCGTGAAGGAGATGATCAGTTGGAACACGACCGGTAGCAGCGACATGGCGTAGCTCTCCCATTTCGTTATCTGCAGCACCGTCTCGAATGCTGATGCTATGGCCAGTATGACAGTCGCGGGCCCTAGCACTGTCGCCGCCATCAACCCGGCCTGGTAGAACATATAGAACCAGCTGATGTTGTCGTTCATTCGGACCGTGTTAGCGGCGCTCGATAGTAAGTCGACGATGTTCGCCATGGTGGACGGTGTCCAGCGACGACGCTGGTTGAAGAACTCGTTGAAACCCTCCGGGGCGTACGTGAGGGCATCTGATGCCGCGGTGTAGTCGACTCGGTAGCCCTGCTGCAGTAGCAGCGTACACAGCCACCTGTCCTCGCCTGGAACAAAGCATTAGAGCTACAATAGAGACATGTGATACTGCGGCGTAGTCATCACAACCATCTGCTCTCGCTTGGAACAAATCACTAGACATTAGAGTAGATACGTGGGGGATTCTTGTGCGGCACTACTGTCGACTGTGTAGTTCGCTTATTTATGTTCCATGTTTACGCCAGCCGAGTTACCCGGCGTTTTCTGTTGAAAAGGCACTTCTATATATGGGACACGACGAGATATCCAGGTGTCATCACATGAAATAAATCACAACATATTAAAGTAGATATGTGAGATTTTCTCGTGTAGAGAGTTTAGTCGACTCAGCAGTTCGCTATTTTATGTTTTATTAATACAAAATGGTTATCTTCGCAGATACGATGTGCGTTGTAGATATGCCAGTTTATACGCAACGATGCTTTAATCAACAATGAAAATGGCAATACAACGTATACACAATACAATATCCAAACAATTTTTCAACATAATCGGAATCGCGAACCCAGGGGCGCAACATGTTTATACAATATTAACATCTGTGTACAAGCCAGCCTCGTAAATGTGGATGTGGAAATCTAAGGAGTATAAATGTTATTAAGGAAATGATACATCTTTAAAGACGGCGAAATTACACTATATTTACTGTTGACCTAGCGCTGACACAGACGAAGAGGAGGACGAATGCCATGAGAAAAGAAGGCGGAAAGCAATGCAGTCAACAGAAGGATTAGTGAGAAGCCGGATGAGATTGGCAGGCCACATGGTAAGGATGGGTGTAACAACATTGGGGAGTGAAAGATGGAGAGAGGGAGCTATGGATAGAACACTTTGAAAAGAAAAATCAGCAAGTGGTTCTGTACCTGACCCTCACCCCTGTACAGCAGGGAACAAGGATGGGACACAGAGAGTGGTTCTGTAATGCTGTACCTGACCCTCACCCCCGTAGAGCAGGGAACAAGGAGGAGACACAGAGAGTGGTTTGGCAATACTGTACATGACCCTCACCCCTGTACAGCAGGGAACAAGGATGGGACTCAGAGAGTGGTTCAACTTTACTGTACCTGACCCTCACCCCCGTACAGCAGGGAAAAAGGAGGGGACATAGATAGTGGTTCTGCAATACTGTACCTGACCCTCACCCCTGTACAGCAGGGAACAAGGAGGGGACATAGAGAGTGGTTCGGCAATACTGTACATGACCCTCACCCCTGTACAGCAGGGAACAAGGAGGGGACACAGAGAGTGGTTCGGCAATACTGTACCTGACCCTCACTCCTGTACAGCAGGAAACTAGGAGAAGACACAGAAAGTGGTTCAACTTTACTGTACCTGACCCTCACCCCCGTACAGCAGGGAACAAGGAGGAGACACACAGAGTGGTTCAGCTTTACTGTACCTGACCCTCACCCCTGTACAGCAGGGAACAAGGAGGAGACACAGAGAGTGGTTCGGCAATACTGTACCTGACCCTCACCCCTGTACAGCAGGGAACAAGGAGGGGACACAGAGAGTGGTTCAACTTTACTGTACCTGACCTTCACCCCTGTACAGCAGGGAACAAGGAGGAGACACAGAGAGTGGTTCAGCTATAATGTACC